>MU698558.1:8314-22164 GCA_026770625.1 Nicotiana glauca | reverse complement strand
TGCAAAGCTTTTCCCAACCCTTTTCCTGGTTTGAAACCATGTCTAATCATTTCTTTGGCTACCATGATTGAAGCATTAGATAAGAAAGGCTGGGGGCATGGATGTCCTTCCTTATAATGATCAGCTACCACAATTTCAAAGGCTTGATAGATAATATGCTCACTTCCCTCCCTCGCCTCCAGGCAGGGGATAGATGGGTCACGATATATGGACTGCTCACCCTCCTCGTGAACCACGATCTCCTAATCTTCATGCTCAAATTTCACCATCTGGTGGAGGGTAGAGGGCATAGCTCCTGCGGCATGGATCCAAGGCCTTCCCAGAAGAAAATTGTAAGACGTATCCATGTCTAACACCTGGAAAGTCACCTCGAAATACACCAGGCCTATGGTCAGTATCAAATCAATTTCACTGATGGTATCCCTTTTAACACCATCGAAAGCTCTCACGCAAACATTATTTGGACGAATCCTTCCCGTCCCTATCTCCATTCCTTGCAAACTGGAGAGTGGGCAGATGTCGACCCCTGAGCCTCTGTCTACCATGACCCACTTAACGTAGTAACCTTCACATTTGATAGTCAGGTGCAAGGCTTTATTGTGGGCAGCTCCTTCTGGAGGCAAATCACTTTTACTGAAGGAGAGTTGGTTGATGGCGAAGAGTCTTTCTGCCATCCTTTCGAGTTGTTCAACCGAAGTCTCGACTGGCACATATGCTTCGTTCAGAGTTTTCATAAGGATCTTCTGATGTTCGGAGGATTTGGTCACCAGTGACAACAGTGACACTTGCTCAGGACACTTCCTCAATTGGTCTACCATTTCATAATCCGGCATTTTCATTTTCTGAAAGAAGGCCTCTGCTTCTTCGGCGCTCACCGACTTCTTAGATGGAAAGCGCTTTCGTGTGGCACTGTTTACCTCTTGTATATTTGAATATTTTTCAACAGGGACTGTTCCTGGAAGTTATCCCGAAATTTCCTTGCCTTTGTATGTGACCACTGTTTGTTGGTAGTTCCACGGCACTACAGAGGGGTTGGTCATGGGCTTCTGTGGTGCACGTCCAATAACCACTGGCTCGCTCAGCCGAGGCGGTTTAATTGTCCCCCACACCACATAGGCCCCTTTAGGCACATACATCTGTGTCCCCTTCTTCACTTCATACTTCCTTGGAGTGCTCACAACTATTTGTTTCTCTTGGCGTCCTCGCGGAACATAAAGAACCCCGTGTTTATGAGGCACCGGCTCTGCTTTTGTCTCAATTTTCTTCTCAGGCTCAATTTTGACAGCTTTATCCTTCTTCTCCCATTTTTCCTGCTTTAGGGCTGATTTGGGCTTCCTTTCGGCATTGGCAATAGCAATTACGGCTTTCAGAGTCGGATCAAAGTCTCGGTCTTCACAAATCATACCGATTACTAGCCCATTGTCGTGAGCGGGCAAAGGATTATTGGTAACATTCGGAGCTTCTTCATCCCTCAACACTATTTTCCCTTGTTCGATCAAATCTTCCACAGCTTTTTTCAATGTCCAGTAGTTGTCAGTACTGTGCCCTTCAACCCCTGAATGATAGGCACAATGAACACCCCGTTGATAGGCTGGAGATTTCGGGTTCAACCTGTTTTGGGGAATAGGCTGTAATAGGTTCATCTGGACGAGCTTCGGGAACAAACTGGAATATGGTTCACCAATCGGGGTAAAATTTGGTAGCCTAGTTAGTTCTCGAGGGCGGAAATTATTTTGTGATGGTCAAGGGTTATATTGGTTTTCGTAAGGGGGCTGGTTTCTTTGGAATGAAGGTGGGTTTTGATTAGCTTATGGTTGCGGTCAGTCGAAAGGTTGAGTATTCATTACCGCATAAGGTGGGGGAGCATAAGTCATGTCTGTGTGAGGGTAGTAGTGCTGAGGGGCTCTTTCTGAGAACACTGGTCTAGGCGTCCGGTGTCTTCTTCCTCCCGACGCTTCCATCATCGTTTCTTCTTTCTTTTTACCCTTAGACATTCCTCCAGACCCGCCTTGGATGGCTTGGGAGGTTCCTCTTATGGCCGACTAGCTCAAGATTCTGCCCGTTTTTAGCCCATTCTCTACCATCTCTCCGATTTTTATTGCCTCTGCGAAGGGCTTACCCATGGCGGACATCATATTTTGGAAATAGTCTACTTCTTGGGCCTGTAGGAAAATAGTGACCATCTCCACCTCATCCATTGGAGGCTTTACCCTTGACGCCTGTTCACGCCACTTAATTGTATATTCGCGGAAACTCTCTGAGGGCTTTTTCTTTAGATTCGCCAAAGAATTCCTGTCTGGCGCAATGTCTATATTGTACTGAAATTGTCGAACAAAATCTCGGGCCAGATCATCCCATATATTCCAACGCGAGACACCCTGATCCATATATCACTCTGAAGTGATACCAATCAAGCTTTCCCCAAAATATGCCATCAATAATTCCTCTTTGCCACCGGCACCCCGTAATTGATTGCAGTACTTCTTCAGGTGAGCAATGGGGTTGCCGTGCCCATCATACTTTTCAAATTTTGGCATTTTGAATCCTGATGGCAAGTGTACATGCGGGAACATACACAAGTCTGTATAGGAGACGCTCTTCTGCCCGCTCAAGCCTTGCATATTTTTCAAGCTTTGCTCGAGGCTTCTCATTCTCTTTGCCATCTCGTCCTGCTCTGGGGCTTTCGGGGTTTTATCCTACCCCGCGTAAGCTCATATGGTGGTTGAGAGTAGGTGTACTGAGGATAATGAGGAGGATCAGCTTGAAAGACGGGATTCTGGAATGTGAGGACCAAGGGGTCAAAAGTATGCTTTGGTAGTGATGGTTTGGTTGTTGCGGAGGCTGGTGGAGCTGTGAAGATATTGGGTGCAATTCCAGACGGGAACACCTGGGGGTGAGCCTCAGAGGGTGTTCCGAAGAAGTTAGCAGTCATAGTAGGTTGCCCCAGAGGAATATTTGGGCGCCTGATAGGGACAGTGGTAGCACCTCCAGATCTAGGGAATAACTACGGGAATCCGGGGATAGGTCTTGGAGGTTCCTTTCCGTTGTTCCACGCATCCCATATTTCCATCAATCGCAGGCGCAAGATTCGATTTTCTTCAGCTGTATAGGATTCAGAGGCCGGGATCCCAGAGATTGGGCTGTCTTCGGGTATGGGGATTGCAGGCAGGGTCATTTTAGATGACATCTCTGTTTTTCCTTTGGATCTGGTGAAGTATCGATGCGAGGCCAGTTTACCACAAACCAACCACAGTTTCTAAAATACTCAGCTGGAAATGACAGCAACAACGGTTAGTATGAAACAAGTAACAGATAGGTAACTACACATTGGAGTCTGATGCACCTATATAGTTAAATGAATATCTACATGTTTGATTCGGTCACATGTGTCATCCCGGCTTTTCTCTTATTCCTTTTCTCTTTTTTTTTTCTCTTTTTGTTTTGTTTTTCTCTCATTTTCTTTTCCCTCTTTTCATTTTCTGCTTTTTCTTTTCTTTGGCCATGGTTTTTTCTCTCAATGCCTTATTTTCTTCCTTTGTTTTTCTTTTCTCTCTCATTTTTTTTCCTTTTATTTATTTCCCTCGTATTTCTCTTTTGCTCTTTTTCTCAAGATTACAGTCGAATCTTATGTAGATTGCCTACGTATCATGACCCCGCATGAATCAGACCAAGCGTAGTTCTTGCAAATATATGCAAAAATAAGAAAACAATTTTTTTTTTTGGGAATTTTCAATTTTTCATTAATAACAACTGCGGTTACAAAAGCTACTAGACTGTTTATTTTTCTTTTCTTGAAAAGAAAATTACAAAAATAGACTCAAAAGCAAAAATACAGACTCGATTAACTAAGAATACATCAATGCTTCAAATCCTGGGGCCCGCGGGGCGTCATTCGGCATCGCCGCGGGCCTGCGGGCAAGACCCCTTTGCAACTGATCTAAATCATTCATGACCTGGCAAAAAAATATCATCACTGAGGCAAAGGACGTGGTACGACCCATTCGCTCACTAGCCTGACACTTCATGACAATATAGTGGGCAATGTTTCTGATCCTTTCCCTGATTCAGCCCTTTTCTTGGAGGAGTCGGCTTATTTGTTGGGTACGAGCCTCTAGCACATGAGATTCCTGGAAGTGCAGGTCTTGTAGCAATTTTATTTCCTTTTCCATCTCGGCAATTAATCCATAGCACTGGTTCATCTCGGCTTGGAATTCTTTATCCCGTTGGGCTGCCTTTATTTGTTGCACAAATTGGGCTCCTTCTTCAGTCTTCTTAGCCCACTGTGCCCGAAGCCTTGCCATGTTTCCCTCGGATTTTTCTAATTCTTCTTGGCAGTTCGAGATTTGTCTCTTTAACCCTTTGATCAACCTTTCATCAGATAGACTTCTTTCTTGGTTCCTGACATCTATTTTCATTTGCTTAATTTGGGCTTTTAGTGCTTCGTTCTCCTGAGCTAATTTCTTTTTATCACCCTCGTCGGCTGCAGCCTGTACACTCGTGTCAAATTGAAGGTTCTGGACCTATTGCTCCAACTGTCCTATTCTAGCTCGGTACTCCTTTTCCTTTGCTTGCCAATCTCATTGAACCTAGACCCCATCGGTAAATTTCTGCACGTGCGATCTTTTAGCGGGTCTCTCTGGGATTTGAAATCTTTTGCCAAACCATGTCAGATACTTTGGATCTACCTCGCCTTTAGCTTGGTCCTGTATTATGGTTTTAGGCTTGAGGAACCGACACTCATTCCATATCTTTCGGATTCTGCCTTCAGGAAATGCAGCCTTCGGGCCTAACTCAATGACTTGCTCACTCAGGTCTTCTTCATTGTGCACTGTCTGGAATCTTCCAAGTTGTCGCAAAACCCGATAAGGAGCGTAAGGCTGTATGCTTCGGATACCCATCAAAAGAATATAGGGACCTCTACTGATGTGTATACAGCTTCAGTAGCAGGGAGCCACCCATAAGCCCATTCAACTTTATCTGCGGTCAGGGATCTTAAGCATGACATCCAAGCCTCAGTACCCTCAGGGAACTCAATACCTGTCACCCGGGTCCCAAATTCTACAATACAACTCAACCCAGTTAAACCGTAGTTCATATAGCCAGTGCGGTGACAGAGGTGTTCCTGCATCCATAACTGTAAGAGCAAATTGCAACCTTGAAAGAATTTCACGCCCTCCCGACATTTGGTCAAGGCTCGGTACATTTCTGCTATGATCAGAGGAACCACTGTGCTAGTAGGTTTTTTCATGGCAACATCTAGCATCCCTACCAGGCCGAGGTCTATGTGACCATCTTTTCTTGGACAAACCACCAATCCCAGAAAGGCTACCATAAAGGCTAATCCCCGTCGGGCTTCCCATTTGTCTTTATTTTCGGCATGTGTCAAGCCGGTGTTGGGTTCCTCGAAACCTTTTGGGTTACCATATCGGTGATATAGGAAGTGTAATGTACAATACCCTTCTGCCAGATGCGGGTCTTGAATATCCCGGCTGATGTTCAACAAATCCAAAAACCTATGAAGGGTTACCGGTCGTAGGGCCAGTGGGTATCTGCCTCGAAGGTTCCCGTTGAGGCCCGCGTATCCCGCAATCTCCTCTAATGTAGGTGTGAGTTCAAAATCTGAAAACCGGAATACATTACAGGTCGGGTCCCAAAATGGTATTAGTGCCTCAATGATATCCTTCCTCGGTTTGATGTTCAGTAGATCAACTAGACCGCCCAAAATCTTGACCACAGTCTCTCTGCTTCCTTTTCCTAGATCATGCCACTACATATGGAGTTTCAAAGGGATCTCACTCAGGACTGAGAAGGTTTCAATGTTACTTGAAGTCATCCTGCACGTTTATTTACAAGGGAATTTAATGACTTATTTTGAAAACTGGCAATTTTCGCAAAATTCTTTATTTAGAAAACAAGGACTTGGTTGTGCAAATACGGCCTTTCAGCACTTCTGGGAGGAAGATTTTAAGGTTGTGCCTGCAACCATTTAAAAATGACTCAGGGTGGCTGTTCTTGCAAAAACAATCTTCCGGCGTCCTTTTTGGGACATTCGGCTTATTTTAAGCAAGAACGGCCCCGATTTATTTGACAAAAAATTAAAATTTTGGTATTTTTGGCTATTTTTGCAAAAGGGTGGTTGGACCCGATGAGGGTTGCCTACGTATCTCACATCCCGTGAGAATCAAACCAGCGTAGTTCGGGAAGACTAGCAAAAATCAAAACTATTTTTGAACAACAATTTTCTTTCTATTTTCAAATATTTTTCTCTTTTTCTTTCTTTTTCAATTTTCAAAAATCCGGCAGCATTTGGTACTATTTGGGCATTGGGTTTAAAACAAATGGTCACCCTCACTTAGTCCTAACACTGCTTACTTTTTTCATTTTTCACTCATTTAGACAAGCCGGTTAACATGCAAAGCCGAGCAACTAAATGCGCAGGTAGCACGTAAGATGCATCAGGATGGTCATTTCATTTCAGGTCGCCTGTCCTAGACGGACCCAACCCCTGTGTTGAGTCCCCTAAGTCAAATGCACATGATGCAAACAAACGTCCTACTAGGGATCTGGCATGAGTTTTTGTTCTTCTAGGTTTAAACCCTAGGTTTATTGGTCTAGACCTGGCTTACCCGAGCGGACAACTCGAGCCGAGGGGGAGGCAGCGTACCGGGAATACAGAAGCTCCGCCGGCTTAGCAACTTATCCAAACCTCGTTCTAAATTGGGAAAGACTCTAAACAGAAGAGAAGCTACACGAAGTGCACCCTTCTCCATGATGTAGAAGACTCAGAGAGAGGAAGGGATTCGCGACAGTTTATATATACAATTTCAACAAATATCAAAGCGGTAAAACATTTAGCACATATAGTATGGAACATGTAGAAAAATCAGATAAAGCCAAATATAACAATTAAACTAAGCTCGAATTCTTTGAACTCTGAACCGGAATTCTGGGCTCGTTTCCCCAGCAGAGTCGCTAAAGCTGTCACAACTCCTTTTTACACACCTACCCCGAAGGATAATGTATAAGGGAGTTTTTCCATTTAAAGTGACATTATTCGAAATGGAATTATTTATTTATTTTTTTAGAGTTGCCACTTGGGATAGGGTTGGTTTTTGGTGTCCCAAGTCACCGGTTTAATCTAAGTCCCAAATCGACGAAAATTGTTCGACTTCCCAATTGAAGTCTGCGAACCAGAAATTCTGTGTAAGGAATTCTGTTGACTCGAGGGAAGCTGTTAGGCACCCCCAAATCTCGTGGTTCTAGCACGGTCTCTTAAATTATTATAAATGGCTAAAGTCTAATTTTTATACATATTCCAACCTATAGTGCAATTTTATAATTATTTGCCGCTTTTAATAATTTTTACGAAAGTGAACGTCGTTTAAAACGTATTTTCGGATCACGTCACATGAAATGCACCCGGATCCTTGACACATTTTTATTCAACATTTTTGGATTTGGATTTGGGTCGCATGAAATGCACACCCGTATTTAGGAAAGTAAAATTATTAAAAACGCACCTAAAGTGACTAACGTCTTTTTAACTTTGAAAAGGGCCGCGAAATTTGCTAAACGGCACGCTCCGAAAGCTAAGTCTTTTTAATTAAGTAATTAATGAGGGACCCACAATTTGTATATTTTGTTTAGCGAGGCTCGTCTCACTTTTAATTAAAGGCCAACCTAAAGCAACTACAATTTTTCTATTCATTTTTTATTTCTAAAAGGGCTAATTAATTTACATTTATAAATTCAAGTCTCGAATTCAAGTCCGAATTCAAATAAAAGGGAGGACCCTCTTAATTTGAACCCTCCACCTAATTCGAAACCCAAATTTATATTTGCGAATTAATCCCCATATTCCTATATAATCTCTAAAAGGTTTTTGACTTATAACAAATTTTGGGCCTTAAAGGTTTGGCCTAGACCTGTAACATGGAGCTGAGCCCGATTTTAAACAGAACCTGGTCCTTAGTGGACTGTCCAGCGTATTGGCCCAAGGCCCATTGTATTAGCTGGGCCACTGCCGACCAATTTCGAAGAGTTGAATTATTAGGCATCATTTTTCAATTGGAATCTAAAAACGCAAATTAACCTTTCAGTTTTAAACCAATACAGCACCACATTAATTTCTGATTAATTTCACATCTACATTTACTAATGAAGCATGAAAAGGTAATATGCAATTAGTAACACATGGACGTTGAATTCAATGCTGAAAGTTTGGGTTTGAATTAATCCTATCCTAATTAAATTTACAACAGATATTGACATGCTGAAACAGTTCAAACCAGTTAAATCAATCCTAACTTGTACGCCTATCAAATGCTAACTTATAATCTACCATAATCTATAATCAAATTAGTTTAGCAGTCCAATTATACAGTCCAATTACAGTCCATGGTTCTAGTCGATACAAATGAATATCACAACTAAGTATTTAGAGCTAATAACATCTATAAGGACAATTCATATGAAAATCAGGCATTCTTCATCGTTTAATTCCAGAAAGTTGTTTGTACATATTGCTTCAAATTTTCAGATCACCTGGATCAAGGAAATATACCTGGAATTGAAGTAAGATAAATGAGGAAGGAATCAACAATAGCAAATAAAACCAACAGTGAAATCAGCAGCACTGAATCAGTTTTGACTCAAAATCAGCATCACAAAACCCAGTAATTAATGAAGGAGGAACAGCATCAACCAGAACAACCAAAAACCAACTGGATTGAACCCCAAACACACTCGAAAATAAATCAGGAGCACTTCTGAACTTAGTCACCAAATCACCAGTATTATTTCAGATATTTCTACTTTTATCTAAGCTGGACACAATAAATCAGCAACCAAACTTGAAACTAAACTCAGAAATTTTTAACAGAATAGCATTTTTGTGGAGTTTTTGGAGTATTTTTTTTTTTGTGATTTTTCTGGTTTTCTCTGGAAATTTAGACCTAAGATCAAGTAGTATTTGAACTTGAAATTCAAAAATTCAATGCTAAGCTTGCATAAAATATTTTTGGGAGGGAATTTTAGAGTATGGAATTTTGGGGAATTTTCAGATTATCTCAACTTGAAAATGAAGGCATTGGGGCTGCCTTTTATAGGCAAGAGATGGGAAGAATGTTCTAGAAGGGTTTTATTCATTTTCCCCCCTTTTTATTTTCAGAAATCACTTATTAATCCTAAAATTGTAGCTTGTTGCCCAAGTTACTGCATTAAAAATGCAGAAACTTACACTAAGGCCCCCTTCTAGAAGGCCCTAGGGTATTCTCTTAGCTATGAAAAACCTAAACTACCCTTGTTCAAGTTCTAAAATTACTGATCCTTAACAAGCGGGGCCATTTTCCATGCCCAAATTACCCTTTATCTAGGCTGAAATTTACCAGTCTAACAAATTAACTCATTTTAAATGCTTAAATTTCCCTTGAACTCATGCTGGAATTACTAGACTCATGTCAATTAAACCAGCCCTATTACTTTGATCGAATTTAACCGAAATTAACAAAACAAAGAGTACTAATCAGCTACCCCAATACTACCAATTATACTAAAGAAAACCTAAAATCAAACTAACGATTAATACAACTCTAACTAACTGAGAATTGATTCTATTATCAACCAAACACAAATTAACAATCAAAAATCTCATAGAGTGAATACAATCAGAAGCATATAAGAAATTAGAATCTAAGTAAAGAATTAACCAATAGAATTGAATAAGGCAAAATATCAATTAATCAAAGCTAAAATAACCAAATCCTAAGACAAACACAAACAATACAGGACTAATTTATAGACTGAAATTAAAAGAAACCCCACAAATTAATCATGAACATGAAACAGAATGACTAGATGGGCTGATTGAGCAAGAACAAGTAAAAATAAAACAACAACTAACTCAAAGAAGAAAAAAAAAATAGAAAAGGAAAAGAAATACCTAGATTTAACTGGAAGGAAAAACTCGGCCATCCTCATGGAATTATTTGGACCAAAACGTCCTCAATCGTGTGTTTCCATGAGGAAACACAAGATTGAGGATTATTATAGCCCAAATAGTCAATGAACTTGAACTTTTAGAAACTAGGGTTTTGGGTCAATTTTAGATCTGAAATTCGAAGCGTTTGGCTGTGATTCGAGGGGAACTGATGCTAGATACGGAAAGAGAAGGAGGTGAGGAACCTAGGGTATAAATTTGGGGTTATTTGAATGATTTTGTGTTTTGGCCGGAAAACTTCGATCTAAAATTCGAAGTGTTTGGCTAGCATTTGGGAGAAATGGTTTTAGGGATTGGAAAGAGGAGGAAGAGAGGATTAAGGGGTGTATTTTTTGAGTGGTTTGGAGCTTCACCGCCGGTGGCATACGACGGCGGGTGGCGGAGACACGGTGGAGGACTGCCTGCGTTACAGGGAGGGGGGTTGGTACGAGGAAGGTGAAAAGTGTTTTAGGGTTTATGGGAATTTTTGTAAACTTTTATTTTAATTCATGAATCAATCCGGGCCATTGGATTTGATAAGATCAATGGCCAGGATTGATAGACGCCCCAAAACGACATCGTTTGGGGGAGGGGGAGGGGGCGGATCTGGACCGGGTAAGGTATTGGTTGGGCCGGTTGGAGCTTTGGTTTGGGCTATTGAAGGAGTCTGGGCATGGGTGGGAGATTTTTGGTCCGACTTTGGAATTAAAGAATGCATGGCCCAAAGTAAAAACCTTTTAGTTCTTTTTATCTTGGTTTTCTTTTCTTTATTTTGTTTTCAATTTGTATTTTCTGATTTTATTGAATGCAAGATTAAAATAAAAGACCCAATTGACTTTACAATTCTACTAATTAATTTTTAAAATTAACTAATTCCTAACTTAAAGAAAACTTAAGACAAAATTTAAAATTTAAAAGAATTAAAAGTAGAAATGCAAGGACCATTTTTGGTTTTTCCTTTATTTTTGTAATATTAAAATGCACACTATTTTTGTATATTTTTTAGGAATTATATCAATCAAAAATGCACAAAAAATGCCAACAAGACACAAAATCATGCAATTAATTCCTAAAAATTCAAATAATAAAACAAAATCCTAATCCTAATGGAATTTATAGGAGTAATTTAAGCGTTGCAAAAATCACGTGCTCACACCGCCATTCCGGCTAATAGGGACACTACCGAATATATAAGTTCAAAACACTTGCTCACAAAATCAGCACCTCAGTGCTCAAGCCATAGGCAAAGATCCGGCCTCAAGTCCTCTAGACTGGCCCAACATACTCACGAAGATCATATCTCACCCCTTGATTGGAGAATCACAAGCCATCAAGGCACATATACTACTGAGCGCTCATGTGCGCATATAGACGTGTGGAAGGAATTTCAAGAATTATATCTCAAGCTGAATCAAGTACGCACGATAAGAATTCCAAGAATGGGAGGTTTTTCCTAAAGGTTCTGCAGCCTCTCGAGGATAAATACAGATGTCTCCGTACCGATCCGCGAGACTCTACTAAACCTGCTCATGACTCGCGAGACCTAGTAACCTAGGCTCTGATAGCAACTTGTCACGACCCAATTTCCAAACCCGGTCGTGATGGCGCCTCTCGTGAAGACAAGGCCAGCCAATTAACCTAAATCGTCTCTTTAACAATTATTAAACATAATGAATAGAAAATATAACTTAATGGCATTAAAACCATTAATTACAACTCAACACAACCCGACCGGGGTGTCACAAGTCACGAGCATCTAAAGAAGACTGATCACAACTACTGGGACAATAATAATATACAAAATAAAATCTGGAATCAAAGGACGAAGTTCGGTGCCGCGAACGCTGGCGGTCACCTCACTCAACTATAATACTATACCTTCAATCAGCTAATAACCCGCTACCGGGTGAACAATACCTGCAACTGCACGCGAGGTGCAGGGAGTAAAGTGAGTACTCCAACTCAGTGAGTAATAAGGGTAAATAATAACTGAGGAGCAAGAAACCACGTAAGAGCACTCCATTATGCTATAGAGGACAATACAACCCTTTGAGAAAACAGTAAAACCGTGAAAATCCTTTAGAAATATCTGGTTCAGTTAAAAACCTCTTTTGTAAATATCCTTTTCCAACAGTCAAGCATATCAATGCGATATTAGATAGTGCAAGTCAGCACATAAGTCAGCCCCTCGGGCACAGCACTCCACCAACAAATAACGCCAGGGTATCTGGTAAACAGTGCAAGAAGTAGCATGGATGCCAATGATATGAGAGTGCTTAATTTCATGACACATAGTACAAATAAGAACCAATGCATGAATGCAATACAATGCACATGACCGCTGCGGCGCGCAGCCCGATACATTTGGGTACCCGCGCTTACTGTGGGGGTTCAGATTTCAGAGGGGCTCCTACAGCCTAAGCGCAATATCAATATCACACCGTTGCGGCGTGCAGCCCGATCCATCCTCAGTCCAGAAATGCATGTCACACCTCCTTTTTCCGAGTTACACCCCGGGAAGGGTATAATAAAAGGAGTTTTTCCAATTTAAGGACAATCGAAACGGGATTCGTTATAATTTAAGATTCAGAGTCGCCACTTGGGAGATTTATGGTGTCCCAAGTCACCGGTTTGAATCCCAAATCGGCGAAAGGTTTGACTCTGTTTAACAGTCGCGAACCAAAAATCCGGATAAGGAATTCTGTTAACCCGTGAGAAGGTGTTAGGCACTCCCAAATTTCGTGGTTCTAGCACGGTCGCTCAACTGTCATATTTGGCTAAAATAGTTGATTTCAACACATGTTATCCTATTTGTGCATTTTTAGAATTAATTACCGTTTTTGTCAAATTATTTTTATTTAAGAAAGTGAACGTCGTTTAAGAACGTGTTTTCGGATCACGTTACATGAAATGCACCCGGATCATCGACACATTCTCATTCAGCGTTTTGGATTTGGATTTGGATTGCATGAAATGCACACCCGTATTAGGAAAGTAATATTATTAAAAATCGCGCCTAAAGCGGCTAACGTGTTATATATTTTGGGAAGACCGTGAAATTCGCTAAACGGCCTATCCCGGATACTAAGTATTTTAGTAAGCAATTAATGAGGGCCTCGCAATTGTATATTTGATTTGGCGAGGCTTGTCTCATTTTATTATTAAAGGCCATGCCTAAAGTGACTAGGTTTTCTATTGGTTTTTGTATCTAAAATGAAGGAAAAATCCTAGTTAATTATCTAAGAACTATTTAAAATTCTTTATTTATTGAACTTTCATATCTTTTGGGCCTTGAAATTGGCCCAAGGATAGAACAAAATACAGTCATGCTTAAAGGAATCTGGTATGGCCAGGCTCGTACGAGCATGCAATGTCGAGATTGGGCCTATTGAGGCCACCACGGCCTGAACTGGGCTACTCATTTCTGAGCATTAGGTTGAGCCCGAACAATGGTCCAAATGATAACCAAACGTCTTATGAAATTGGATTATACACAATTCAGTCACATAAGGCCCAATCGATGGGCCAAAATTTATTATACTTAACTCCAATTACTTCACTTGTGTCAAAATTTCAGAACAAAATAATTATCAGTTCATACAAATCAGCTAGATATTCAATACCTATTTACTGATATTTTTTCAAACTAGGATCATCGATTAACCATTGAAACTACCTATAATCAACAAAATGCAAATCTAACAAGAGGCGTGGTTTTAAAATCCAGAACAGGCTAACACTGACTTATAGAAAATTAGTATTACTAAAACAAATGAAGTTGCTATTTTACTTGTTAACTTCTATAATCAAAATTAAACTATTCCGATTAAAATACACTGAAATCAGTATAAGCTTCCAAATTTATTTATAAAAA
>MU698550.1:3135-21367 GCA_026770625.1 Nicotiana glauca | reverse complement strand
GGGGGGCAGGGTGAGGACAAAAGAAAAAAGAAAAATCTAACAACTCATCATAAATAATTGACACGCTAATCTCAAACCTTTTGACTCTGCCACAGGTTACCAGGTCCTCTTCTAGGCTCTAGCTATATACTCCTCCCATTCCGATTTATGTGAAGGTGTTCAGATTTCGAAAGTCAAACGAATTATTGTTTGACCGCAATTTTTTCACATGCCTTTTAAATATTTTGAATTATTAATAATAGTATAATACTTTTTACGTAATCTTCAATTATGTAAATTTTGTTTTGAATTTTCCATGTCCAAATGCATGGTCAAAATTAAGAAGTTTGAATCTCGAAAAGCAAAAAGTGTCACAAAAATTGGGATAGAGGGAGTATGTTATATACCAGTTATAGTCTCATGTATGTTTCAAATGCAAGTAAGCAATCAATCTCTTCATATTCACCAAGGTATATCAACACTGATCTTTGTAACATTTTGGTGCATTTTAATTATGATCTTTCTTCATAGGGGGAAAAAAGCTAGATACTCAATTCAGAAAACAAGCTTCTAGCATATTAGATTAACATTTAATGCGTACGCATTTTACATTCCCCAAAAATAGACTTGGGGAGATTCAAAATTGTACTAGTCCAAGAGCAGAGAAGGAAACAAGAACTGGAATAATGCAGATTTGCTTCGAGGTCTCTAGCAAACATCTAACCGCACCTTATCACCCCAAAAAGTAATATTAACCAATACTCATCCATGATCAACATATTATGCCGAAAACTGTTAGTTTGAGAAATCAGCACCTCATGGTGCTTTATGCCTTTTACTCCAAAATGCTAATCCTTCTGGAAGTTATCTTCTTTAGAACCTTTGAGGGGGATCATGATACGTGGAGTTTCTACCAATATAATTTTCAGAAGTGACAAACCCACCAAATAGGGAAACCTAATATCAAAATAAGTTCAAACAAAAAGGAAAGCTGTACTTACATTGGCGAGCAAGGAGAGCGATCACCACTCATGTAGTAGATAAACAAGTACGCATCATAGTGCTGGCTGTTAATAAAATAATAAGCAGGTAACCTTCTTATACAGTGAAAGGACATCTTCTTATACAAACATATGGCTGGGTTGTTGTACGAAATCACGTGTAGGTAAACTGCTCGGCAAGTTGGGATTGTTGAGGCATATTTTATTACCTCGTGAAGTAGAGAGCTAGCTGAAAACCAAAAACCATACCAATACTTGGTAAATCCTGATTGAAGGATAGAATTACAAAATAGAGTACATACGCAAGAACCAAGTAGGCACCTATTCCAAGATTTCTATAACCTTCTGCAACTCCCAGTGTTAGGATGTAAACCAGTGTGTGGTTCGACCTAGCAGAGTCATAACTGAGAAAATCTTCTATCTATAGATAAGGGTGATTCAAAATTAACAACAGTCCAGAAGAAAGAATTACTTGTAAAAGAGCAAAACACGCACCTCACTGTCTTTTGCTAGAATGATTCGGGCAGTCACAAATCCAATAAGCTCGTCATCTTGACCATTGGGCTTATTGCAATCGACAGCTCCCCAGGAAATAATATCCCGGCCATTAACGACATTTTGGAAGAACTCTGATTCATATCTAAATACCAAAAGAGGGGCTAACAATAAATACAGATCTAACTAATAGACCAACTTCACTTTGGTAAACGAATAAAGAATTTTTTGGGGACTTCAGATGTCATTTATCTAACATCAAATAGTGAAAGTGACGAGAAAGAAGCGATCATCTTACCTGATGGGGAACATATCCCCATGGAGTTTCTCCAGTACTTCCAGATCAGAAGGTCGTATAGGCCTAAATTGTATGTGCGCATTGTGGGAGGATTTGAGGTTCAGCATTGAAAACAATGGCATCGATCCCCGGGCAAAGAATTGGTGTATTTGAAAATTCGTATGAAGAGTGCTATCTCCATGTATGCAATATCAAATGCAATGATCATGCAGTCTCGACAAGGCCAGAGTTCATTTCTTGCTCTTCATCAATTCCTTCTTACATATCAAGCGGTTAAAAAACACAAGCTTCACAGGGATGTCATCTTAAAGAGTGCGCTTGCGGCTTTCGTTTGAGCTCCAGCAATGCAAAGATATCTACTGCAGATTAGAAAGAGGAAACCAATATGTATAAGTTCCCAAAGAAGCACCCTGGCATCATCTATGAGCAGAAGAGTTTTTATCCAGATTTCTAATATGAAAAGTGGATTGAAGATAATAAAAAAGAATATTAGTACACTAGGATACAAGTTGTCAAAATTACAAGTGAAAATCTACATCGCCTACACTTATTTCTCAAAGCATAAGAACATGATCTACAACTTGTGCAACACCAAAAATATTCAAATTTAAATGGCGCAAGCGTACGTCTATATTAAATGCTGAAGCAAACGGGTGGGGATCAACATATAATTCTGATGGTTTCAAAAGTAATTTATGTTGTGAGCAAAAAGTAGTGGGCTCAATTGAACCCGTTTGAATTACACTGCAATTCGCCTCTAGCCAGAAGAGCTAATTTTGCAAAACGAATACAAAGTCTGAGGTAACTCAATTGAGCTGGAGAAAAAGGGCCCTAAAATGGACACTAGAAATAACATAACGGATATGAAAAAAAGAACCGAGCTTTATGATCATTCAAAGCAAGAGAAACTGACCCAGATAGGAGATATTAACAGAAACATGTAATAGTGTTAGATGAGCAACAATTACCGAAATTGCGATGAGGGTGAATTGCTTTGCAGGTCAGTAATTTATACTAAATTTTATTATAGGAAACTGAAATCAAAGAGAAAGCAAGAACCGATTCTTTTCTTTTCCATGGCGGGGAAATACGCATATCCATAAAATTGGAATCCAATTCGTTGTCATTTCGTCACACTTCCCTCTACTTTCATCCCTCAACGATTCAACTCGGTAACCCAGAACTACTACATTGCAATAGTTTAAGATTTTACTAGTATACATACCCTTCCGGTGCAATAGTTTCATTTCAATGTAAAAAAGAGGAAATAAAAATAGTTGTATATTGTATAATAAATTTAATGACTATTGTTTACCTTTAAAACGGATACGCAATTTTAAGGATATGTGAATTGATTCAATATAAATAATCAAGATAGGTCCCTTAATTCGAACCCAATTACATAAATAACAAAATTATTAAGAGTTTTTACAATAGCTAGAAAGCACAGAATGAATTTATATTGCCTTGATTTGCGAGTTACCCCTCCGTTATCAAAGAAAAAATTTCCCTTTATATAGTATGAGAGTGTCATCCCTAGTACAAGTCTAAAAAAAATAAAAGTCTTCGTTTCTTGTTAATTATTGATCCGTAACTGACATCGGATTGAACTGTGATATCCTGTTAGGTACGGATATCATAGCCCTCTGTTCGTCAAGCATAACCGGTTGCCATACTTTCCAAGGTCTTAGAGCTCATTTTGGGTCCCGGGGGCATTGATATATCACGCCCGACGATGAGCATATCGTTCACCTTCCATGGTTCTCGGTACGAAAGGCTCCCAGCCTCAATTTCAACCTCGTGCTTCTATGCCCTTCTTTTGTCTTCTTCACCGAGAAATTGGGGTATACAGTGTTTTCTATTTTACCTGTATACAAATAGTCCCCTCATTTTTCGGAGAGTAGGTTTGCCGGAACGATGGGAAATGAATATATGAATCTCGGTTTCTTCCCCCGTACGTTATAACTGAGATGACGGGTAAATCAAAACGTCTCATCAGTCGCGTCGTTCTAACTTCGGACATGTGTCGGTCATCGGCTGGCTGTCTTCGAATGTGAAACGTTGCGCATTGATTGCATTTTCCCCTATAAAAGCTTCAACCCTCTTCATTTCTTCAACTTTCCGATTCTAGACTTTTCCTTTGAACTTTTTAATGGCCTTTAAGTTCTCTAGATCTTCGTACATTGTTCATTGACCCTTCGTATCTTCATCTTCATCTTCATACTTCTTCTTTGAACCTTCATCCCAGACGTTTATACTTTCATACCATCTTCAGATCTCCATATTTTTCCTCAGACCTATATTTTCCAGATTATAATGGTTAAAACTTCCAATGTTAGTGTCTCAGCAGACCGTCCCTTCATCTTCCCACCCGGTCGTAGATGCTGAGGTGGTAGTTCCTGAGGTGGATCAGGAGCCCCCCCCCCCCCATGAAGAGCTTTATACCTGGGGAATGCTCTATCGGGGATGACTTCAAGGTCGAGAAGGCCTCAAGTCAAAAAATTTGAGGCGAGGGAGCATGGAGATACATATGCTCCGTCACTGAAGAAACCCTACCCGTAGTCCGAGCAGACTGTAAATAGGAGGGTAAGTATGTGGTCATCCTCGTGCCCAATGATAATATTACTACTCATGTGAAGGGTTACTTGAGTATTTACATTTACCCCTTCACATTCGCCCCGGCGGACCCCATAGTTCTTGCTTTATACAGGAGGTACGAGGTGTGTCTTGGGCAAATCCACCCGTCTTTCTGGAGGATCGTGATCCTCTTACGCCATTTTGTGAACAACACCGAATCTCCTCGGTTCACCCTTGACCACCTACTCCATCTGTACACTCCCCAAATCTTCCACGAGGGATTGATCAAGCTCGTTCGCCCAGCAAGAAAGGCTCCTTTATCGAGCGTTGGCGAGGACCGAGATCGAGGCTGGCAGGGGAGGTTTTTTTGGGTAAAAATCGAAGACCTGATCCCCCTCCCCTCAGAGTTTCTATCGCTCCCCGAGGAGTAGAATGCATCCCGTAAGTATTTTTTTTCTCGGGTATTTCTTTCTTTTTATTCTTTCTCTCATCGCTTGTGTTTATGGTCGTGTAGTTGTTGCCCGAGTTCCCGATATGATCCCTCGATTCAAGGAGTGGATCGAGTGGATTTATAAGCAGATAACGTACTCCGAGCGCGCATGGCACAAGCTCTCGAAGGGCAAATGGGAGGACCATTCTCTTGGTGAGGTTCTTCCCTAAATAGTTACTATCATGCTCTTTACTTGTACAATGCTAACCTTTTCTCTTTTCTTATAGGTCTGCCTAAGACCATCGAACTTAGGCCGTTGGATGAGGACGAGGATCCGTCCTTACTTGTCAAACCCTCTGTTAAGGGACAGCCTGGGGCTACCGTAAAGAAGAAAAGAAGAAATCCCTCGAGTTCCCCGAATCCCGAGGCGAAGAAGAAGAAGAGGGCGGCTACCTGGATCCGGAATCCCAAGAGAACACCAAGTCTAGAGTACCGGATCCTGACTTTCTCTACCAGCTCAGGGACGAGCCCGAAGAAGATGACATCATCCTTGCTCATGGGTCGACCCCTAATGGGGAGCAGATAACGACCGAGAAAAAGGACCACGAGGTCGATGCTCTTCTGATTCGGGAACCTGAGGGAGAGATGGAGGATGCAACCTCCCAGGAAGCCGCTCCTATTTTGAAGGAGGCGATCAGTATCATTGATATCATAGAAACACCCTCCTACACCGAGTCTATGCTCGAGGAGGCCCAAGCGGGCAAAGAAAAGTCAAGTGAAGGAGCACAATGCCCAGATGATCCCCTCAACTCATTTTTCGACGGCATGGACATGGCTGTATTGGAGGATTTTTCTCGGCTTGGTCACCTGGAGGTCCCGAAGAGGGATGTGCCATTGGTAGTTGGGGGGCCGCGTTCGAGCCCAAGATTAGTGAAGCAAATTCACGCACCGAGTATAGACCCTGAGTGCAAGAGAACGGTCGTTCTCAGAGTCCTTGAGGACCCCCTGGTCTTGTTTGATCCGGTGGGTGAAGCTAGCTACCTCAGATGCATGGTGATTGAGGATGACCAGAGCAAGATGAACGATGTGGGCAAGTCGAGCCTCTTCAACGAGGCGCAACAGGCGTTGAATTGGGTAAGGCATCATCTAATTGTATATCTTTGTGAATCATTATTTAGACTTTGATATCATTGTGTGCAGTGAAATATGGAGGCCGATTTTTCCTTAACAAAATGCTTCGAGAGGGTAATCCCGGAAGCCCGAGACCTCGAGCCATTCACTACCCTCAAGATCGATCGATGCCCTGCCAAGGATAACTCCGTCTGAAGTCCCGACGAATGTAGGAATTTCCCGAGGAATGCATCTGGGGTCGATCAGGTCTATTCGAGCAGCTCAACATCGGCCCATGCATACGTCATAAAGCTAGTCGGTGGTCCTATCCTATTTCTTTGTCACGCAACGTATCTTGTACTAAGTTCGGGCTCCTCCTTTCTATAAAAGGGGAGTCGCTAACACCCTGTAAAGTAGAGCTTCAACTATCCTACACAAGTGAAATAATCTCTCTCTCTCTCTCTCTCTCTCTCTCTCTCTCTCTCTCTCTCTCTCTCTCTCTCTCTCTTCTTTCTAAACAACTGCTCGCTCTCACTGGCCCGAGGCCATTCTAATATTTATCACTTCTTTACTTGTTCTTTGTTCTATTGCATGGTATTGGCCATAGATAGCCTCATTTAATCATATCGTAATTTTTATCCCACTCCCAAACCCCGTTAGCTCAAACTCGTCCTAAACATCGACCCCGAGGCCCTTGATCGACCGGTCCTACACCCGGGCAGCAGGTTCCTTGGTTCGATCAACTCCCCATTTTAGCCTATATCTCCTTGGCAAAACAAGTCTGGACAGTAAGCCTTTAGGTTCGGTTATCACCCCGACTTTAGCATGTACTTCATCATTAAATTCGCATTTTTAGCGTCAACTGCTCTAAACAACTAGCTCAAGAATTAGATCCTGTATTTTTAGAATCCCATTTACAAATTTAATTGTTCTATTTTCATGGTAAACAATTTGGCGCCCACCGTGGGGCTAAAAATAATAGTGATTATTTTCTTGCTGGTTTCATTGCACAAACGCACGTTATCTTTCATACTTTTTCTTGTCCAAGATCCTTTGATTTCAGGTCAAAATGTCTGGCTTGGTAAACAGAGTCGAAGATGATAACCTCGAAAACCAAGGGGAAAATGGCGTGCCTGTCCCGGCCACTGGAGCACCACCGCAGAATCCCGATAATGCGCCTGGACCGATTCTAACAGACGCGGATTCACAGGACGCACAGCATGTCGACGAAACTTCTCACACCGAAAGAAGCATACGGCACAGCGACCGACAGGAAACTCAAAAGACCCTGGCCCGGGAAGAACAGGGAATTAGTCTTCATGTTACTTTTGAAATGTTGCAGGCACAACAATTGGGCATTTCTCAGTTACAAAGCCATCCGAAGAATCCCAGCACGGCAGCACCGGAGATAGCTCCCCCCGCCGAGCAAGCACTCGAAAGGTCAAGCAATAACGGGTCTGTGGCCGACCCTGCCATAGTAAAGATGCTCGAGGACCTCACCAAAAGAATCGAATCGGGCGAGAAAATGATTGCAGCCAACAATAAAAATGTCAAAACCTACAACTTTAGGGTCGATCAAATCCTGGGTACGCCCCCGATCCTCAAGGGTTTAGATTCGAAGAAGTTCATATAGAGGCCGGTCCCCGAGGAAGCTGCCTCGAAGCCCATTCCAAAAAAGTTCAGAATGCCAGAACTCCCTAAGTACAATGGTACCACCGACCCTAACGAACACGTTACTGCCTACACATGTGCAGTGAAAGTCAACGATATAAAGAATGACGAGATCGAGTCCGTATTACTGAAAAAATTTGGAGAAATGCTTTCAAAAGGGGCCATGATGTGGTATCACAACTTGGCTCCTGATTTCATAGATTCATTCGCCACGCTAGCAGACTCCTTCGTAAAGGCACATGCCGGAGCCATCAAAGTAACAATGAGGAAGTCTGACATTTTCAAAATCAAGCAAAGAGAGAACGAGATGTTGCGGGAATTCGTGGCCCGCTTACTGATGGAACGGATAGAGCTACCACCAGTCTCCGACGATTTGGCAGTGCAAGCCTTCACCCAAGGTCTGAATGAACGAAGCTCGGGGGCTTTAAAACAGCTGAAGCAGAACCTAATCGAGTATCCGATCATGACGTGGTCGCACATCCACAACCGGTATCAATCAAAGATCAGAGCCAAGGATGACCATTTGGGAGCCCCTTCGGGCTTAGTATACCCAAACAGACTCCTGGCAAAAGAATCAAAACCAAACAAATAAAGGTACCAGCCATACCTCGAAGATAGGAGGAACGCCCCAATATGCAACCCACCTCGCAGTGATCGGAGGATGGATCGAGGACAGGACCCTCGAGGGCTCATCAACAAAACCAGGTTCGATCGAAACATGGTGCCAACGAATGCATCCCACTTATCAGAATACAGTTTCAGCGTCGATGTATTAGACATCGTGTTCGCTATCGGTAAGATCAGAGACGCCAAGTGGCCCAAACCGATACAGTCGAATCCTTCACAGAGGAATTACAACTTAGTATGAGAATTCCATAACATGCACAGCCACAGGACCGAGGATTGCCATCAACTACGAGAAGAAGTAGTTTGACTGCTCAACAAAGGACACCTCGGGGAATTCCTTAGTGATTGGGCCAAAAATTAGTTCCAGGAAAGGGAGGCGACCAAGAAAAATGAAGCAAATGAGCCGCAACATGTCATACACATGATCATAGGGGGCGCCGACACCCTGCAGGAACCTGTGATGAGAAAAACAAAAATATCCATCATCGGAGAAAAATAGACTCAGGGATACATCCCCGAAGATGCCCTCACGTTCAGCGAAGAGGACACCGAGGCCCTGTCTCAACCCCACAACGACGCCCTGGAAATTTTCTTTCTTGTAAGTTCTTTTCAGATAAAACGTGTACTCGTAGATCCAGGTAGCTCGGGCAATATTATCAGATCGAGGGTAATAGAACAACTTGGATTGCTCGAAAAAATTGTGCCCGCCACTCGGGTCCTTAATGGATTCAACATGGCAAGCGAAACAACAAAAGGAGAAATCATCCTTCTAATTATCGTGGCCGGTACAACCCAGGACACCAAGTTCCATGTCATCAAGGGAGATATGAGTTATAACGCCTTATTTGGGCGACCGTGGATACACTGCATTAGAGCAGTACCATCGACCCTTCACCGGATGATAAAATTCCTAACAAAGTATGGGATCAAAACCGTCTACGGGGAACAACACGCGGCAAGGGAAATGTTCGCAATACACGATGTGGTATCAACGCTCATACCTCCGCCCCCGAATAAACCTAAGGGCAAATTGGGCCTCACCCTCGGTCGGTCTTGACAAAACAAAGTAGAAATCCACATCGCGTCTCCGCCCCAGGCGATTATAACAAACTGATTCCGAAGCATCGCCAGCATATCTCACTTCAAGGTACGATCATCTCCCCTTTTCATTTTGAATTTGGAATTAACCCTAGTGCAGGCACTCAACCAGAGCTACCGGAACGCTAGTGCCATCGGAAGACCACAGGGCTTTAAAAATGCACATGTTGCACTCTTTTCCTTCGATCGAGTTTTTATCCCAGAAAAAGGGATTTTACCGGCAAGGTTTTTAACGAGGAAACATTTGTGAGCTGCCTAAGGGGGCACTCCGCAAGATATTCAAAACTCCCCCTGCGGGCGACTCTTGAATAACGAGGGGCATTCCCCCAGGAAGCTGCCCGCTCAAAGGAGTTTCAGAAGCACCAAATAAAGTTCCTATATGAAAATAATGTATCGGACCAAATGGTATAGTCAGGCCCCCGTCGGCAAAAATATGTACTATTGTATCGAGCAATCAAAAAATACCTTTTTGTCAAAAAAAAAAAGAAGATGAGACTCCTTCTCGGAGTAAGGTAACAAATTTTTTCACCAGAAACATCCCAAAAACTCGGGAATGGACGCCAGCAGTTCAAACGTTCAGATGGCCTCCAGGTCGAAGCTCTGAAATCACAAAAACTTCAGCATCTCGTACTCCAGAAAAGGGGATTTCAACATGCTCAGGGCAAAGGCCCCTCCACCGAATTCATCTCGAGATACTCGGAGACTTAGCGCCAACAATTCGGTACCCGGACGACCTCAGGGTCAAAACTCCGGGCTCATAAGGCCCCAACGAGGCAACTCTGAGCTCACGAAAAACGACCTTCGAGCCTAAGAAAACTCGATGACTCGGAGATTGTCGTTAATCACTATGCACTGGAAAACCCAAAACTGTAAGACCCCAAGTGGGTAGACTCGGCGTAACCAGATCTATTCCACATAGCAACAAAAATTGTAAGACCTCAACAGGTATGATAAAACTGTAAGACCTCAATATGCATGACAAACAGTAAGACCTCAATAGGCATGACAAACTATAAGACCTCAACTGGCGTGATAAAACTGTAAGACCTCAACAGGCATGAAACTCAAAATCCCTAAGTTTAGGCTATACGTCGCATTTGTAAGAATTCCAAAAGGGCATACCCTTGGTGTAGACGCCTAAACTATCACTCGGGGATCAAAAAATGGCTCCGGCCAAACACATATGACTACGTTCAAAATGACTGATACAGCCAAATTAACGCAACTCGGGGACGCCCGATTGTCGCTAAAATAAATCGCAGGTCATTACTTCGAATATACTTCAAAAAGAACCGGTTAATACAGGCTTCCCTCAACAGGCAAAAACGAGCTTCGACCATGTCAGCTCCAAATCACAAGGCTTCGACCTACTCAGCCTACGAGCTATGAAACTTCCAAGGTGCTCAAACATTGACGATAACAACTTGAAATCGAGGTTCTTCCGGAACCGACGACGGGTCAGGCAAAATTATTTCAAAAGACCTTAACGAGTGAAAAACAAAGCCTATAAAAAACCCACGGGCAAAAGCATAATAGCCATTGTCGCCAGCCAAACAAGCCTACGGGCCGCATACTAAAAAGGTCTCAACAACCAAATAGCATAAGGGCCATTGTCGCCATCTTAAAAATTGACAACTTGAGGATTAAAATGAGCTTGAGTCGTAACACGATTCTAAGACCGGATCCAATATAGTCAACTATACAAGCCTCCGGGCCACATATCGTAAGGTCTCGACGACCAAACAGCGTAAGAACCACTGTCGCCAGCTTGAAAATCAAAGAACTTAAGGGTTAATTAAAGCTCGAGTCATAAAGCGACTCGGAGACTGAACCCAAAATAGTTGAAACAACAAATGACCGAATGGCGAAAAGCAAAAAAAACAAAAAAATTCATCATCGTTCGCCTATGCATGCAGGAAAGAATTCAAGGGTCGATCAAAGCTCGAGTCGTAACGCGACTCAAAGACTGGACCCAAAAGAATTGGAACACACGCGCCCAAGAGCGGGCAACAAAAAAAATCATCATCTGCCCACACAGGCATGAAAAAAACTTGAGGGTCAACTAAAGCTCGAGTCGCAACGCAACTCAGAGACCGAACCCAAAATAGTTGAAACAGCGAATGCCCAAGGGCGAGAAATGAGAACAATTACTATCCACCCGCACTGGCACAGAAGATTGAAGGTCAGGCAAGCTCGAGTCAAGGCCTGATTCAGAGACTAAGCATAAACAGTTGGGCAAAGTGCGAAGGCCCCAACCCCTGCTCACGTCGAAGATCGCACTTGAAAGCCTCCAGGCCCGCCTGATTAGCTCCGGACCTACGAGGATCCTACCAAACATCGAAACCAGCCAGCCTGGTCAAAAGCAAATACGGGAAAAGATACAAAGGAGATAAAGCTTCAAGTTTTCTCTTATTATGCGCAAAAGGCGCACTCTTCATCTACAAACATACTCTGCGAATATCGAGTACAAAATAGAAAAACGGATAAATCCGCACTCTGTTCCAAAAGGTTGCAGCCTGTCAGACCCAGAATTACCCTCTAGACATCAGCAAGAAGGGACCAAAAATCGCACTCATCCGCCCTTGTTCGGGCCAACTCCTCCGAGAAAATGAAGCCCCTAGCGCCGATCTCCTCGAGTACCTCCCTTCGGGATCTACAACGGACATATTCCTCATTCCTTATCTCACGATTGAAGACCCGATCCAACTCGGCTCGGACATCAGCAACGTCATTTAAATAGGTTACCACTCCCTCATCGTCCTCGATTCGACTCAGAACTACATCAGTCCGGGCACCAGTTATTTTCAACCCGGTATTTGAGGAATCAACCTACAGCTCTGCGATCATGTCCACTCAAATTAAAGCTCGAGCCTGCATTCAAACCTTCATCCCATTACAAACATTCCTGGCTCGATCGGCTTTGCCCCTAAGGTACCCCTAAGCCTTCGCCTTTTTTCTGCAGTTAAAAAAATAAGCAAAAGCTTAACCTCAAAGGTTGAAAGGGCGAAACGCTAACCACAAGAAGGCCCATGCCTCATCAAAAGGCTTCTGTAATATAAGCTCCAATACGTCCCGAACCGCCAGTGCACCGACTCAGCCCCTCCTTCTCCTTGCCAAGAAGCCTAAGGGACTTACCCTCATCCAGGGTCCTCGAAGTATAGCCTATTGGCGGAGAAACTAAAGTCTGAGCCTATCGAAGTCTTACGGGGGGAAAACCTGATAAGAAAGGGAAGATCCGAGTTGCAAAGGAATCATGCTAAAACTCACTACGAAACGAAGCCGACGGACTTCGACGAAGGCCAAGCACACTCCCATTGACCCAACCTTTTTTGGCCCGGAAAAACCAACCCCGGTGGGGGCATAATCGCTCGAAAGATCCACCGCTCCAAAGATCCCAAGGACAGCAGGATCGGATGATGCGCTCTCCTCAGAAGTACGGGCGCGTCTTGCCCTATTAAAAGCTCCATCGCATTATGAGCACATATCTCAATTATCACTATCATCCCCTAGCTCGAAAGTTTGCGACTCCTCCCTCTCCGGAGGAGGCAAAGCCTCGCCCCTGAGGGATCGTCCGATGCCAACAATACCCATACAAATGCGACGGAGGGAGGAAGGCATGGATAATAAATTCGTTATCACCGTAAGTAGAGCTGGCAAAATGCGAGGTGCGCCACCTGAAGAGTATTGTTCCATTTTTTAACAAATAAATCCAGGTTTCAAAGGTGTCGTGTCAATGGTTAACACCCAAACAGAGCGACTTAACCGTGCCCGGTCTTTGCCATCCCCTAAATAACATCCATTAAGGGCATGATTTACCAGCACCAATGGAGTCAGCAGACCCCGATGGCCCCCGAGAAGGCGGAAGAAGCCTCAAATTATATACGGGAAGAAAGGAAACGATTCAAAGCCAATAACGCCTTCACCAACGCAAGATTGGCACACAGCTCCAAAGGCCTCCACCAAGGGAAACCAGTTTGCGAAGAGATAGCCATTTTTTAACAAATGCCCATATGAAACGGGCTCCAGGTGATATCCAGGATGGTCCGAGCAGGAGAAGGCCTTCGTTCAGAGACTGCCTTCAGGAAATCGCTGACGTCCCTAGTCTGCGGGTCCTCGAGCAAGTCCTTTCTCGAGGAATATTACAAGACCCGAAAACACTATCCATACCTCAACACAAGAAATAGGGTCCCGACTGCCCGAGGCTATCGGCCTTATGCGATTTCAGTTCGAGAAATCACGAAGGACCTCGCACAAAGCAGTTTGTGTCAACCAAAGGCCGGGAAAAATACTCACATCCGAGGTCAGCATCACAGGCGACCAAACAAAATCATACATTCGAGGCCTTCAAAAATATAAAGAAGTACAGCAAATATCGAAGAAAGGAATCAAGGAAATATCTTTGTATTTGTAAAAATGTTCGCTTATAACGACCCTAGGGGGGTCCTTACATATGATTACAAAAGTCCGCAGGGGGATCCTTACATAAGAATAAAGAAGTACAAGGGATATGCATACAACAAGAACCTAAGGGTCTAGCCTATTCCATAAATGTTGCATCTCTGTCATCATCTCCTCATGCGTATGACCTCAAAGACAATATCCTCCAAGTCTTATCCCCTCAGGGACAGCGCCCCTAATCCTTCTGGAATGGCATTTTCAAAAGGAAGGACATAAAAGAGGAAGGCGGGGGAGAGAGCAAAATGATGAATAAGACAAGAAGTGGCTGGGTGAAAATTTTGGCTAGTATGAGCTCCGCCAGCACCACCATTTTTGAAGCCACTTCTTGAGATGTTGCCTCGACCCAAGAGGCGACAGCCAGTAGAGACCACCGCCACACCCCCCAGGAATCCAAAAGGGCCCCTCTTGAGCAGTGGTGCATAATCCAAAATATCTCCTAGGGTCGGAGGAAATTGACCCTCTACCTCATTGCCCCGAGCCAACGGTGACTGCAACAACAGCAACAACAATGACAACATCATCACAACAGCACAGCTTCGTCCAACCAAAAAGGGATCGAGAGTTGGGTCAAGGCACGCATGACGTAATATCTTGAAGCCACGGGCCTCAAAAATAATAAGATGGCAAAAACTAAGAATGGCAGGAAAAGAAGAAAAGATGGGTATCAAATGAAGTTTAAACAAGAAGCCGACCACAAGAAGCCTATTTATAGGGGGAAGGCAAATTAACAGACGACATCATAACCACTCTCAAAAAGCGTAACAGTAGGCGCAATCAATCCGTTCATAGAAAATAGACCGATATCAAGAGCATAACTCCGAAGAATGAAGAGTCGCGACATTTCGAGTGATCCTGGAGAAACGAAAAGGCGAGATGCCTCAACACTTATAAAAAGGAGGGTTGCACCGTCAGCACGACATCATTATAGAAGACCGAGAAGTGGAGTGTCAAAATCGTTTCTTATAACTTCCCTCTAAGAAACGCGGAGACTATCTGTGTGTAGTGAAATCTGGGAGGTCGATTTCTCCTTAACAAAATGCTTCGAGAGGGTAATCCCAGAAGCTCGAGACCTCAAGCCAATCACTTCCCTCAAGATCGATCGATGCCCTGCCAAATATAACACCGACTGAAGTCCCGACGAACGTAGGAATTTCTCGAGGAATGCATCTGGGGTCGATCAGGTCTATTCGAGCAGCTCAACATCATCTCACGCATACATCATAAAGCTAGTTGTTGGTCCGGTCCTATTTCTTTGTCACGCAATGTATCTTGTACTAAGTTTGGGCTCCTCCTTTCTATAAAAGGGGAGTCGCTAACACCCTGTAAAGTAGAGCTCAAACTATCCTACACAAGTGAAATAATATATCTCTCTCTCTTCTTTCTAAACAACTGCTCGCTCTCACTGGCCTGAGGCCATTCTAATATTTATCGCTTCTTTACTTGTTCATCATTCTATTACATGGTATTGGCTATAGATAGCCTCATTTAATCATATCTTAACTATTATCCCATTCCCGACCAGCCCCGATAACTCAAGCTCGACCTAAACGTTGACCCTAAGGCCCTTCATCGACCGATCCTACACCCGGGCAGCAGGTTCCTTGGTTCGATCAACTCCCTGTTTTAGCCAATATCTCCTTGGAAAAACAAGTTTGGACAGTAAGCCTTTAGGTTCGGTTATCACCTCGACTTTAGCATATACTTCATCATTAAACTTCACATTCTTAGCATCAACTGCTCTAAACAACTAGCTCAATAATAGATCACGTATTTTTAGAATCCCATTTGCAAATTTAATTGTTGTTACTATTTTCACGGTAAACAATCCTTTACTAACTTTATTGTTTTTCAGAGTGCTTCATCCTAAAAGCTTCTTGTGGTACCACTTAAGGTTAGCCAGCTCAAGTTCGAGCTCAAAGAGCAGGCCCGGAAGAAGGACGTGTATAAGGCTCTTAGTGAGTGTCACGACCCAAACCGATAGGCCGTGATGAGTACCCCGAGTTCTACCTGTCGAACACCCCTAAGCATATGTCTGAGATATAAACATGAAATAAGTGTAGGTCATGCACAACGTCTAGCAAATAACTATTGATTCATGTGAATAACATATGCGGGAAAACATGTTTTATATATATATATATATATATATATATATATATATATATACACACACACACACACACACACACACACGAAATATGGTAGGGCGAGCTGACAAGGCCACATACTATCCAAATAAACATAACTATCTACAGACCTCTAATAGAGTGTACAACTGTATAAAGAACGGAACTGGTCCCTGTCATACCTATATATGTATACAAAAGTATCGTACCAAAATCCAATAGCAGCTCTAGATCAAATGGAGCACACCAACTCTCGCTGATCAAGGATCCTAAGAAAGGGGACCATCAGCCTGTCTACCTATACCTGCGAGCATGAAACGCATGCCCCCAGGCAATAGGGGTGTCAGTACGAATAAGGCATAAAAATAAGTATATAAAAGACATTAAAGAAACATGGAGTAAAGTACTCAACCTGTAAGTCTGAATGGCTCTCTAAATGATAAAATATTTATAATATCATACATGTGCGTATAAATATCACATCATGCATAGGTATATACGTACATAAAATCATTAAGTCTTTGAGGCAACCCATCATATCATCTCGACCTCTGTGGGAGAAATCATTAATGTATGCCAGCTGATCAGATGGTGGTATGTATATAACGCCATAACCTTTCCCCATACCCCATATACATATACTATACGCGTATATAATGCTATCTGGTCATGGGTCACTATACATATATAAATGAATGCAATGTATAATGAAGCAAGTCAATAAGATCTCTCGGTATATCGTGAGACCCATGAATAGATGATATAGTAGTAGGACATATGGGAAATTAAGAACATAGGCAACCCTAGTACTTTTAGGAATAGAATCATTTGTGAAAGTTGTGTGCTTGCTCGTTTCGTTGTATCATATGGATCATGCCAAAAGGAAAGAAGGGATAGCCTTAACATCCCTCAAGTCATCAATTCAACTCAACAACAAGCTTACGACAACTAGCGCACCAGCCCTATAACAAGAAATCCATGAACAACTTAGATGGCACTAGTATATCATGTATCTCAAACGATATCTCGATTCTAAAATAAAACGAGCATCATTTCCCTTTATTTTACTGCTCCCTCAAGCTTTTTATAGGCGAGACAACAACACAATACAACTAGAAACTCAAAAACAACCTAATTACAATTCGGGACCTATAATACAACCAAAAAAACCCAAACATACCATAACACACTCAATCAACAAGTTATCAATTAGCCTTAAATTGCAACGACAGGAGACCAGCCTATTACCCTACCATATGTGGCATTTATCCATATTCCTCATACTTCCAAACTCCATAAATTATAAACACAATATACCAACATGAGTGGACTACAAAACAGTCCACTAAAAGTGAAATAAATTAAACTCACGGCTTCCGATCATCGTCCCGTGAGTTCTAACTATTAGAAAATGAATTTATCAACCTTACTTGATATGTAAGCCTTAAATACAAAAAGTAGATGTTTTATTAACTATGATTTACCTTCCAAAACCCAAACTACAAAGAGAAAGAGAGGTGATATAGCGATACTTACGTCGTAAGGATCGTTCTAATATTATTGCTTCTTGATTTCGTACCTGGGATGTTAATCTTCTTTAAAACTGATAATAGGTGAATTTGACTATAATCACGCCTTAAATAATCACCTTCTTATGTTGTTTTGATGATAAATATGACAACAAAATGCTCTTATTAGTGTTTTTCATGATTTGTAGGTGATAAATGGCTAAGAAAGGCTAAGGAGCAATTTTGGAGTCAATATTGGAGAAAAGAGGCCAAATATGCAGATTCCCATTGAAGCCAAGTCATACCAGCTCTTAGGATTCAGAGGCACTGTTTGGCTGTGGTTATACAGCGACCGTGGCAGAACCGCGGTGGAAGGCTGATGCAGAATCTCAGAGAATCAGAGAGGTTGATTGGCCGCGGTTCTACCGCGACTGAGGCAGAACCATGGCAGGCGACAAAACTTCAGGGTTCAAAGTGTAAAAATGGGATTTTTAGACCTAAACCCTATTTAAAACATTAGATTTCACCCAAAGGAGGTATGTATTGATTTTTTTAGGGTATCTTGGCAAGGGAAACTATTGTGAGAGATTTCTCCAAATACCTTTCTTCTTTTCTTTTGATTTTTATGATGAATTCTATTTTAGTTTATTTACCCACTATCATGAGTAGCTAAATTCTTAATCTAAGGTTTTGATGGAACCCGTTGGGAATTATTTGGTTGCTTTATCAATTTAATTAGGTTTTGTTATTTAATCTCTAATTGTTCATATACGTTTTGATTGTGGAATAGTTGAAAGGGCCCTCAATTATCCGTTCCTATTTATTGTGTATCTTCTTGAGAGAGTGTGCATATA
>MU698549.1:10117-20222 GCA_026770625.1 Nicotiana glauca | reverse complement strand
CCCGACAATGTCTCAGAACACTACCAGCCTCTCGGGCCCAATCTCAGAACAATACCAGCCCTTTGAGCTCAATCTCACATCACAATGGGTACCCGCGCTCACTAGGGTGTACAGACTCCTGGAGAGGCACCTTACGGCCCAAGCGCAAACACAAGCCACCTCGCGGCATAAAATCTATGCCCTCGGCCTTATATCAATCAAGCCACCTTGTGGCATATATGTATCTCAGGCCCTCAGCCTCATATCAGTATCAGTGTTTCCTCACAATATAGGCCCTCGGCCTTACTCAGTCAAAATCATCAGAAGCCCCTCGGGCATTTATAAAACATTATTTTTCTCAGCCCAAAATATCATTTAAAATATCATTTAAGTCTCAAAACTGAGTAAAAATGGCTGAGTAGTAAATAGTGGAAAACAATATGACTGAGTTCAAATGATAAGTCTAAAACAGTGAGGAAATATTCATAAAAATCCCTGAAGGGTTCAAGTAGTTGCCACGAAGACCAAATATGGCAATTAGCCCAAATCGTAATTATAACAAATAAGTTTCAATCAAATACGCAGTAAAATCATCAATCGGGACGGACCGAAACACAATTCCCCAATAGTGTACAACCCCATTCTCGTCATTAAGCGTGAGCCTCACCTCAATATAGCACTACGATGTGCAATTCAGGGTTTCAAATCCTCAGAACACTATTTACTATCATTACTCACCTCAAACCGGCTAATTCTTTAGCTCGCGATGCCTTTACCCCTCAAATTGGCCTCCACGCGAGTCGAATCTATCCAAAATTAGAACGAATATATCATAATATGCTTAGGGAACAAATCCCAAACAAAAACAATTGAAGAGTACCAAAATTCTCGAAATTAGCAAAACTAGAGCCCCGGGCCCACTTCTCGAAACTCAAAAATTTTTGCATCAACGGGTTCATTATTTCCCCACGAGTTCATACATACCAAAAGTTCTCAAATCCGACCCCAAATGATCCTCCAAATCCTCAATTAGATTTTCAAAATTCCAAGCCCTATTCTTCGATTTTTTTGCAATAATTCAATGATTTTCTAGGTGGATTTCACAATATAACTGAGTTTTAGGTCCGAAATTCTTACCTCCAATCATTTCTCCTTGAATCCCTCATTAATCTCCTTCAAGAAGCTCCAAAAATGAGTAGCTATGGGTGAAAATATACCCAAAGTCGCGGATGAAACGGCCTTAAAACATTCTGCCCAGACTGGTATTTTCTTAATCGCGATCATGTCACCTGCCTCGCTATCACGAAGAACAAATCTTCAACTCCCAAAAATTACACTACGCCATCGCGACAAGGCCCATGCTACCGCGATGACCAGATGGAATAACCATACGCAATCGCGGACATAACCCCGTGTTTGCACTAAACAAATGACCTGCCAAGACACATGTCCAATCGACCATACACGAACGCGACCTCCCTCATGTGTTTGCGATGCACAACTTCCCTAAGCTATGTGATTGCGAACGTGAAGAGCAACTGGACGCTCTCCTCAAATTCTTCTACGCGATCGCGAAGGGCAAAATCCTACAACAGCTGAACCTGCATTTTCTGCAATTCACTAATGCACGAAATGGTCCGATTGACCACCCGAAACTCACCCGAGGCCCTCGGACCTCAGCCAAAAGAACTAGCACATCCTAAAACCTTATTCAAACTTGTTCCAATCATCAAAACACTTCAAACAATATCAAATTACTCAAAACACATCGGATTCAAGCCTAAGTTTCTAAAATCCTCTGAAATACGCTTTTGATCAAAAACCCAATTAAACCACGTCCAAATGACCTGAAATTTTGTACATACCTCCCAAATAACACAACGAAGCTACTGCAACTCTCGAAATTCCATTCCGAGCCTCAGATCAAAATCTCACCTATCAATCGGAAATCGCCAAAATACTAACTTCGCCAATTCAAGCCTAATTCCACACCGGACCTCCAAAACCAATTCTGATCACGCTCCTATGTCACAAATCACCTCCCGAAGCTACCCGAACCATAATAATTCACATCCGAGCCCTCTAACACATAAGTCAATATCCAGTTGACTTTTTTCAACTTAAGCCTTCTTAAAAGAGACTAAGTGACTCATTTTTTACCAAAACTCTCCGGTCTCAAACTAATCAACCCAATCACACAAAAATATATGTGTCACATAAAGAAGCATAAATGGGGGAAATAGAGCGGCAACTCATGATACGACTGGTCGGATCGTCACATCCTCCCCAATTTAAACAAACGTTCGTCCTCGAACGAGTCAAGAAACATACCTGAAGCCTCAAATAGGTGAGGATATGTTCTCTGCATCTCCCGCTCGGTCTCCCAGGTAGCCTCATCCATGGGCCGACCTCTCCACTACACCTTCACTGAAGCTATATCCTTTGACCTCAACTTTATAACCTAACAACCCAAAATAGCTACTGGCTCCACATCATAAGTCAAATCATCCTCCAACTAAACCGTGATGAAATCTAGGACATGAGATGGATCCCCAATGTACTTCCAGAGCATAGAAACACGAAATACCGGATGCACACTCGACAAGGTGGGTGGCAGGGAAAGCTCATAAGCCACCTCCCCAATCCTCCGAAGTACTTCAAAAGGCCCAATGAACCATGGACTCAACTTTCCTTTCTTTCCGAATCTCATAACACCTTTCGTAGGCGAAACCTTCAACAGGACCTTCTCACCAACCATGTAGGACACATCTCGAACCATCCGATCCGCATAACTCGTTTGCCTTGACTGCGCCATATGAAGTCTCTCCTGAATTACCTTCACTTTATGTAAAGCATCTTGAACCAATTCGGTCCCCAATATCCCAGCCTCGCCAGTCTCGAACCAACCAACTGAAGATCTACAACGCCTCCCGTACAAAGCCTCATATGGAGCTATATGAATAGTCGACTGGTGGTTGTTGTTATAAGCAAACTCTGCAAACGGTAGAAACTGATCCCATGACACTCCGAAATCAAAAACACAGGCACGCATCGTATCCTCTAATATCTGAATAGTGGGCTCGAGTTGCCCGTCCGTCTGAGGGTGAAAATTTGTGGTCAACTGCACCCAAGTACCCAACTCTCGCTGAACAGACTTCCAAAACTGGGAAGTAAATTGAGTGCCCCGATCTGATATGATGGAAAATGGGATACCATGCAACCGAACAATCTCCCGAATATATATCTCTACCAACCGCTCTGAAGAATAAGTCGTACAGATAGAAATGAAGTGTGTGGACTTGTTCATACTGTCTACAATCACCCAACTAGCATCGGGCTTCTTCAAAGTCCGAGGAAGTCCAACAACAAAATCCGTAGTGATCCTCTCCCACTTCCATTCAAGAATAACCATCCGCTGAAGCAAGCCACCCGGTCTCTGTTGCTCATATTTCGCCTGTTGAAAATTGAGACACCGAGCTATAGATTCCACAATAACTTTCTTCATTCTTTGCCACCAGTAATGCTGTCTAAGATACTGATACATCTTTGCGGCACTCGGATGAATGGAATACCGCGAGCTATAGGCCTTCCCCAATATCAACTCCCAAAGCCCATCCACATTAGGCACACATATCCGGCCATGCATCCTCAACACTCCATATCACCAATGGTAACATCTCTAGCATCATCATGTTAAACTCTATCTTTAAGGACAAGCAAATGCGGATCATCATACTGGCACTTTCTGATGTAATCATATAAAGAAGACCGAGATACCACACAAGTCAATACCCAACTGGGCTCAAAAATATCTAACCTCACAAGCCTATTGGCGAAAGCCTGAACATCAACCGCAAGAGGTCTCTCTCCAACTAGAATATAGGAGGGAATCGGTTGCAAGGCCATCTTCCCATGTCAATTCAAAACCTTGTGAATCTAATAGGATTTGATCTTTCATCTAACAATTTTAGTGGCAATGCAGACGTAAGCTTCTTTTCAAACCTCAAACAACTTACCTGTTTGGATCTTTCATCTAATAATTTTAGTGGCAATGTAGACGTAAGCTTCTTTTCAAATCTCAAACAACTTTACTCGTTGCATCTTTCACATAATAGTATTTCGCTGACCAATGACAACAACGTCAAGGCTACGTTGCCCGAATCTCTTGAATATATATACTTGTCCGGTTGTGAAGTAAAAGAACTGGATTTTTTGAGATCGGCAAAGAATCTTGGTTCTTTGGATCTTTCAAATAACAATATTAAAGGAACAATTCCTGACTGGGCATGGTCTAATTGGATGCACTCACTGGATTATCTTAATCTTTCCCACAACATATTGACAAGTATTGACCATTTTCCATCATTTTTTCAACTAAATACTCTAGATATGCGATCCAATTTTCTTCAAGGATTTCTACCTATTCTACCGTCCTCTCTAAGTTTTTTTTTCATATCAAATAATAGTCTCGGTGGGGATATCCCTTCTCTCTTTTGCAATTTGACAACATTAAGTGTTTTAGACTTGGCAAGAAATAATTTGAAGGGAGCAATTCCACAATGTTTGGGTAACATGAGTTACGAACTTGAGGTTTTAGATATGCAACATAATTTTCTTTCAGGGAATCTCCAAACAAATTTTAGTGTTGGAAGTAAACTGAAAAGCTTCAACTTGCATGGCAATAAGCTAGAGGGAAAAATCCCAAAATCCTTAGCCAATTGCAGAGAGTTGGAAATTCTCGATTTGGGAAACAATCACCTCAATGACACATTCCCTATGTGGCCAGGAACACTTCCGCAGTTGCAAGTTTTAAGCTTGAGATTCAATAAATTGCATGGACCCATCAGAGCTTCAAGGATGAAAAACTTGTTTCCTCAACTTCAAATATTGGATCTCTCTTGCAATGCATTTACAGTAGAGTTGCCAACAAGTCTCTTTCATCATTTGAAAGCCATGATGAGAATTGATCAAACAATGGAGCCACTAAGTGATGATAGATATTATGAGGACTCAATAACTGTGGTAACAAAGGGAATGGAGCTTGAAGTAGTGAGAATCTTGTATTTGTACACCACTATGGATCTTTCAAACAATAAATTTGAAGGACAAATTCCAAGTATTATGGGAGATCTCATTGCTCTTCGTGTGTTGAACTTATCTCATAATGGATTGCAAGGTCATATACCGAAATTACTTGGAAATTTATTTGTAGTTGAATCATTGGACCTTTCATTTAACCATCTTTCAGGAGAGATACCACAACAACTTGCTTCTGTTACGTCTCTTTCATTCTTAAATCTCTCGCACAATCATCTCCAAGGATGCATTCCTCGAGGACCTCAATTCCATACCTTTATGAATAACTCATACGATGATAATGATGGATTGCGTGGATTCCCAGTTTCGGAAGGTTGTGGAAGTAGTAGGATTCCCGAGACAAACAACACAACACGCGTTTTGGATGAAGAAAGCACTTCTGAATTTCTCAATGATTTTTGGAAAGCTGCTCTTATGGGATATGGAAGTGGACTAATTATTGGATTATCCATTGCATATATCATGCTTTCAGCTCGAAATCCAAATTGGCTTTCTTGGATTGTTGAAGAACTAGAACACAAAATCACCATGAGAAGGCGAAAGAAGCAGTGAGGCCAAAGGCGTCACAGAAGAAGAAATAACGGTGTCTAGACTTTTGAGTTACAAAAAGTAGACAGCAGATCTATAATATTGGTATCTATGTAATTCTTGTTAGTTCAGTAGATGGTCCTTACAAAATAGGTAAATGTTTTCTGTTCTGAGTATTTGCTTCTTGTGGAATTAGGTTGGTAAAGATAACAGGTGTTACATTGGTCCTTTAGATGTGGATATCCCATTACAAGGAGCTCCTATTGAGTTTGATTCTTGTATATTTTTGTTACGTCTAAGAGCTTTGACTCTCTCCCAAATGTTGTCTAATAAAATATGCTGATCTTTCTATTTTAAGTCAACATTCAGCTCCTTCATGTGAATTAGTAACACTCAAGGAAGAACCGCCCTGGCTTGATGTAATATTGTGTCTGTTTGTGATGGTCACAGAATATATTGTGTTTCAGTTCAAATTGTTACCCAACCTATGAGTGGTTCAACTTTGTAGAGGTATAACTTCTAGTGTATAATTGCAGGGGGGTATTTCCCATGTTTCTCTTGTTCATAACTAAGTTTTGCCACAATTTCAGGATTGCGCAAACAACTTTTTGAAGTTTGTATGCAAAAGAATCATAGAATTTGTCTACAATTTGTCTTGAAAAGAATAGACAAATCTGTTATGGAACGCTTCCAATTTACCATATCAAGTTCATTTGAGAGGATTTCTTATGCCGAAGCCATAGAAATTTTGAGACAGGTAATATTCATTTTGTCATGATTTCTTGAATATCTGGCAAAATCTTTAACAATGTATGAGAACAGATGGCTCTAATTTTCAGAGATGCCATCAATATTACTCAAGCACAGCTCATCAAGAACATCTAAGAAAACATATCCAGTAACCAAAGTCTCAGGCAAATTAGACGTATTTGATGATAATAGAGAAATGATAAAATGCTTTGAGAAAAATCGACAATAAGTACAGAAAAGAGCACTTGCTAGCTCTTTTGTTCTTTATTATAACAATAAGTAGACAAATTTTGATAGCTCACAGCTAATATCATGACCATTCTCAAGCTTCTCATAGTTAGAACTATACGAAGCAACTGAACTCTCCGCCGAATTTCCTTTAAGCAGACTGTTTAAGCAGACTTTTTCAACAATCCAAGAAAGCAAATTTGGATTTCGATATTGAGGCTGTGCCAGCGAAGAAAAAGAAAACTGGCAGGGAAAGAAAGATAGTAGAAGCAGGAGGTGCCCATATATATAGCCCATTTTCACGATAGGATAAATAAAAATGTTGGTAGACACGAAATGCAGTAAGCTGTGCTTTTTGTTATTTCCAAATCAAGATTCATGAGATATATAAATATATATACAGGTGGATATGCTATGAATTCTTTAGAAATTTAGTCTGCTAATCCAAAAATTTTAGCTTTGAAATGTTATACTGCAACTGTTAAGCCAAAAAAATGTGGACCACATTCATTATCAAGGTGGCAGTTAGTAAGTAATTATGGTTTGCAGTGTGATATCTATTTCATTGAAATGAATGCAATGAGTTATCCATAACATTAGAGAGTAAATTCCATGAAATGGTGCAATGGATTGGAAGGAAACTGCTTCAATCAGATTATTTATATGAATATACTGCAACACTGAGTCAAATGGCCAACTGGCCATGTTTACTCAAAGATGTTAGGGTGTTTGATTAGATCAAAGTTTTTTTTTTCCAAAGAAAATATATCTTTTCTTTGAAAAAATCCTGAAAAATGTATTCGAGTGCAAGGCTGGTGAGGAAAATCAGAGGCGGATTCAAGATTTAAAGCTTATAAGTTCCTACATCAACTTCAATTAAATTTACAATAATAACTGGATTCACGGTCAAATATTTATAGATATTTAGTACACTTCTTAATATATAAACAGAGTCTGAGGGAAACGCTATTGGGTTCTCGTGAATGCATATGTCATAACTGATATGGTATCCATCTCATTCAAATGGTTTGATAGCCAATATTGTTGACTTGGTTTGGTTGGTAGCCAACCGTGTTGAGTTTGTCAAATATTGGTAGCCAATTTTATTGACTTGGTTTGGTTGGTAGTCAACCTTGTTGAATTTGTCAAATATTGGTAGCCAATTTTATTGACTTGGTTCGGTTTGGTAGCCAACCTTGTTGAAATTGTGTAAAGGGTGCAGAAATTGTGAAATATTGTCGACTTTAGAGAGTGAGGTTTTGGCTATTAAAAGGAGAGCTTTAACTCTCATTTCTACACAACAACAAAGAGAGAAAAGAGAGAGCAAGTCTATAAACTATAAGAAAATAGTTTGTGAAGAAAAATAGAGTGTGAGAGATATTGTAGTGAGGTGAAAAAGGTGTTTAACCCAAAAAATAGTTTTCAAGGTCAAAACAATAATTTTATATGACGGGCCACAAGCAACCGATTCAATCCGAAAGATATAAAATTTTGTTAATACAACGTGGTAGAGAAGTGGAAAATAAATTCAATCACAGTTAATATAACAAAAATAAAGCAGAGAAGAAAGAATTCTTATTGAATGATCCTTGATAGGATAATGAGCCGAACAGAGCTTGAAGTGCAGAACTTCGACTAACTTGAGAGCCATATGCTATAAATTACAATGTATAGAATTGTAGAGAAAAAAATTAGATTCCCCCGGTGGTGGTAAAAGTATATTTATTTATAGGACTAAATTTAAATAGCCATTCTTCTTGAATTATGTGTCTATTATGAGCATTTACCCAAATTCATCCATTACTTTTGGAAGACTTGTAACGGTTGTAATTGCTGAAATTCCGTAACTGATGAGTTAATTTTATAACTGATGAGTTAATTCCATAACTGATGAGTTAATTCCATAATGGATGAGTCAATCTCATGTCTGTTGAGTCAATCTCGTACCTGTTGAGACAATCCCGTGCCTGTTGAGTCAATCCCATGCATGTTGAGTCAATCCCGTACCTGTTGAGTCAATCTCGTGCTGAGTCAATCCCGTACCTGTTGAGTCAATCTCGTGATTGATTGCCTTGTTCTGACCGTTACAATCATTTATTGCATTTATTAATAATTAATTTTTAACTGATGGTGCAATGATGGTAAATCTCATATAATCCAGGATTAATTAACTCCTTCCTTATTTGTAATTATGAGATATTATCCCACACCTGATCTGGGCTATTTCATGATGATCAGTTTTGAGGATAACATGCACGGTATGTTCGGTCCCAAGGGTATTTCACATATCATCTTTACATGTCATTCTTCACTTTTCTTCAAACTTTGCTGACACGTATTGCCATTTAATAGACCCACATGGCGAGTCTAATTTTCACCAATACAGATAGTCCCCCCACTTTCCGGTTACTTACTATGATGTGACCGGGAAGTGAAAGATTTTATCCTTTTCATCCTTGCCTCTGCCTTATTAAAAACCTTGCCGGAAAAACCGAACGAAGGAAAAAAGAGTGCAGAACTTAGAGATTCAGATGATAACTTCACCGCTATATTCCTTTCTTCAATAATCGATTGGTTTACCCATGTCATGTTTTGAGTTTTGAAGACAAATCTTTGCCTTATGTTTGCAAAGTTTGATCTATATATATATATATATATATATATATATTTCGGCTTTATTTTCTGCCTATTTTAATGTTTGGGTTTTTGTTTTACCCTTCAACTTTGCATTAAAAATACTTTAATGCTCCGTGATTTTTTGAATAAGCACGAATTATAAAAGAGGAACCTTTTATGAACGACACTTAATGAAGAAGACGTGTCAACTTCATAATGGTGTAAACATACAAAAGAGAGATAGGAATTTTTACATATTTTTCTTTAACAATATTTTGGAGAAAGTTTTTACATTGAACTTTCGTAACATTTCACATGTGTTTGTGTATCGTCTATAACTCATTTTGCAACTGTTTTTTCTTTTTAACAGATTCGATATAAGCTTTCACTCGTAACTGTTTTTCTTTTGCAACAGTTTTTTTAAATTAGTACAGGGGGATAACTATTTTTGTTTACAACAGTTTTAAATATAAGGATATAAATATTTACCCATAACTATTTTATTGATAACAGTTTTCAAATGAATACAAGGGTATTGCTTTTTCATCCGTAACTGTTTTCAACTACAATAGTTTTTGAGTAAGTACATAGATGTGCATTTTTACCCGTAACTAATATTCTGCCTTTAACCTTTTTTGAAACATTCATTTATATTTATGAATATTTTTTCAAAGGTTTTCGAGTCAGGCTTGTATTTTTGGCTCGTGACTTTGCTCTTAACTTTCGATTTATTGGGTAGACCTTAGGCTTGACTTGAATTTTTATTTTTATAGTCTTATTTGCCTTCCATATATAGAGTCCCCCAAGTGTTAGAGCTTTGAATTATGAAATCTCGAGCATTTGATTATTCCTTCCATGTGGTACATTTCCTGAAAAAGGAAAAATATATGGGACTCGAAGGTATATA
>MU698548.1:21586-33107 GCA_026770625.1 Nicotiana glauca | reverse complement strand
GTATATGTTATTGTTTCACCATGAGTGTAATGATTGGCTTTGGTTCCATACATCAAATTGTGCGTGGTTGTCGATTTTGATCATAGTGACCTGAAGTATTTAATGTGTAGCGGTGTTTGGATAGGATCGCGCATTGTGGCTAGGCTACGTGGAGGTGTGACTTTTCGGGGTAGATTCGGGTGTTCTATTTCTATGATGTGAGACGGGGTCTCATCCTTGTGTTGTAATAGTACTGGTGATTTTGAGGTACAGCTCCTTCAGTTGAGTCATTTTTATGATTCGAGTATGTTTAAACCATTTCTATTTGGTGCGCGTATTATGCAAGTTATGACTTAGGCCTGCATTGGGATGTCATATCACCAGAGTGGTATGCTGGATTCAAGGTGATCGTTGGGGTCACTAATGAATACGAATGGATTTGATTTCAGGATAATATCGAGGTTCAGCATAAAATCTGCTGTGGTATTAGTCAAAAGGGAAACGGCTTCATGAATGGTTGATCTGAGAAATGGTTGCGGTTTATTATGTGTTTCATTTATCGTTGGCAGTATATGAAAGTGTTAGAATAAGACCTTAGTTGATAAGAGGTTTTCGACCGGTATTCGGGTGTTGTGGGCAACTACTGTGAATATAAGTTATTGTTTTGAGTGTTTAGGTTATGTAGTATATCATATGATTGCACCTGAGGTTGCAGGTATGGGTTATTACAGCTGGTTCAGGCTTATTCGTAATATAGATGTGAGGCTCTGATCCTGTGTATGATTTCGAAAAGTGCAGTGTGGTTCTATGGTTTATGGACTAAATGGATTGTGAAATTTCATCTACGTCGTGTTATCGAAACTATGCGAGGTAAGGTGACGTGGGATCACCCCGGTTACATGCGTGGTAAGGTCATTCAGCTATTGGTTGGCTTCTAGAACAACTCTGGGTACGCTCGAGGACGAGCGTTTGTTTAAGTTGGGGAGGATGTGACACCCGACCTGTCGTCTCATGTATTTTCGTCCCATTTTTCCCGTTTTATGCTTCTTCATGCTTCAATATATATACTTGGTGAATTTGAGTTGATTCGGATCGAGTTTGGTAGGAAATGGGACAATTAGTCTCTTTAAGGAAACGTTAGTTTGAAAAGAAAAAAAAGTCAACCGGATGTTGACGTGTGAGTTAGAGAGCTCGAAATTGATTTCCGATGATTCGTTTAGTTTCGGGGGATGATTTAAGGCTTAGGAGCGCAATCAGATGTAATTTTAGAGGTCCGGTGAAGAAGTTAGCCTATTTTGGCGAAGTTAGTATTTTGGCGATTTCCGGTTAATAGGTGAAATTTTGATCCGGGAGTCGGAATGGAGTTCCGAGAGTTTCAGTAGCTTCGTTAGGTGATTTTGGACTTGTGTGCAAAATTTGAAGTCAATCGGACGTGATTTGATATGTTTCGGCATCGGAAATAGAAGTTGGAAGTTCTAAAGTTCATAAAGCTTGGATTGGAGGTTGATTCATGATTTTAGCATTTTTGATGTGATTTGAGGCCTCGACCAAGTCCGTAATGTATTTTGGGATTGGTTGGTGTGATTGGTCGGGGTCCTGGGGGCCTCGGGTGTGTTTCAGGTTGTGATCACGCTCTTATTTGATGTTTCAACGTCGTTTCTTTGGACATAAAGGGATACCATATTAAGCAAATGAGCTACAAATTAAATTTTTATTAAACCATTAGATCCGTATCAAAATTACGGAGCCATAGGAAAAAGAATCATCGAATTTGGACATCGTATGAGAAAGTTATGCTCATTTTTGTGAGGGGAAACTACTGCTTCTGGTATGCTCGCAATTGCGAAAAAAATGCTGGAAATTTCGAACACTGTAGCTTCGCAAATGCGAAGAAAATGCTGGGAATTGCAAAAACACTGTAGCTAGGGCAGAATGTTTAAAAAAATATTGCAGTCACGAAAACACCACATTTCTTCACCATTTTTAGTCATTTTGAGAGCTTTTGGACGGGGATTGAAGGGAGTTTCAACTAAGATCGATTGAAGGTAAGTTTTATGAGTTAAATACATAATTTTATTCAAGAATCATCCTAGAAATCCGTGAAAACATAGCCAAATTATAAGAAAATTAAGGCTTGAGATTGAAATTCTAAATTTGGGATTTGAGGGGTCAAATGGACTCCGATTCTTGTGAATTTGGTATATATAGACTCGTGGCGAGATAAGGAACATTTTGATGTAAAAATTTCTGGATTTTGAAAAGTGGGCCCGGGGCTCGGGTTTTGCAAATTTCGTGATTTTTGATATTTTTCGAATCTTTTCGATTGGGTTATATTCCCTTAGACTATTGTGATGTATTCATTGTGGTTTTGGCCAGATTCGACACGTGAGGAGGTCGATACGAAAGGAAAGGGCATCGCGGAGTAGTATTTGGCCGGCTAGAGGTGAGATGTAAATGTTGTTTTGAGGGTTTGAAACCCCGAACTTTCACATCGTAACGCTATATTGAGGCGTGACACGCACTCCATGACGAGTGCAGGGTCGGTTACTATTGGAAATCGTAACTTGGTCCATCCTGCGTGATATTTATATTATACTGGTGATTGATACACATACTTTATTGATATTTACTGGGCTGGATGCCATGTTTGGGGCCTTGTGCTGGCTTGTAGAATCCTTGGGGGATTGATATTATTGCTTTAGCATGATTTGCATATCATTTGGTTTCAGTCCAAGATTTTAAACACTGTTTTGCAAACTCCGCCATATTTCTAAGTTTTGAAAACTCAAATGATATTTTAAATTTTATTTCGGGTTGAGAACTACTGTTTTATAAATGCCTATGGGGCTTATGATATTTTCTGGACTGATTATGAGTGGCTCGGGCTGCGCGCCGCAGTAGTGACTTAAAACAGCGGTAACAATGGCACTGTGTGATGTGACTTGAAATATTATGGGTGGCTCAGGCTGCGCGCCGCAGCAGGAACTTGAAACAATGGTAACAATGGAGCTATATGATGTAAACGGGTCAGGTAACAATAACTGACCAGGATTTGATTGATGCCACGAGATGGCTTGATATTGAGCTTGGGTTGTAGGAGCCCCTCGGGAGTCAGTACACATCCCCAGTGAGCGCCATCGACGTTAAATGATTATGGGTGGCTCGGGCTGCGCGCCGCAGTGGGTACTGGAATGTACCATCATATGCATTGCATTGCATTCATGCATTTGTATTTTTAACTGTTGTTCAGCTGTTCAGTTCCATACATTGCTGTACATTTGGATTATAGCTTACTTTGTGTATTTACTATGTTTTCTTATCTTCGAACTGTATTTATTTTTATTACTCACTGGGTCGGAGTACTCACTCTACTCCCTGCAGCTTGTGTGTAGATTCAGGACATATCCAGACTGAGTGAGCTCTGTCCAGCTTTCCAGAGGCATTCTCTGGGAGTATTTGAGGTAGCTGCATGGCGTTCACAGCCGAGGATTCTCCCTTCTATCTCTATCTTTACATTCTGTATTTCAGCTTTTAGACAGACTTGTATTAGGATTAAAACTCTGTATTTAGAGGCTCATGGTCGTGACACCGGGTCCATAGTGGGCTGTATTCGGTATTTTGTTAAACTTTCATATTTCTTCAGTATATTCTGGTATTTAATTTAAATGGCTTATTGATTCTCTGTCCTGTTAAGTGGGTTAAGTATTGATAAATGGTCGGTCTTGCCTAGTAGTGTGCTGGGCGCCATCACGACCGGATTGGGGTTGTGACACATATATATGAAGTAAGTCCAAGACAATTATAAAACTTCACAAGTTCTTAAACGTTATATTTATGCTCTACCTTTTCCCCCTTTTTTTCCTCTTTCTCGTTGGCATAAAATCCATAATTTTTGCTTCTATAGTACCATCTACCTATTATTAATTGGAAAGAAGTTGCCATGAGAATTGGCATGTGTTGTATGGAGAAATTGACATGTGTCATATTTAGGATAAAATTAGTTGATCTAGCTAATAATTTGTTACGTACTTTATTTGATATTTGAATTGACATGCTTAAATTGAAAAGTTACGGTGTTTTACATCCCACAATCTCGCACCACGATCTCAACTCCTAATCCACCAAACCTTCCGCTACGGTTTGTCATTAGGATGATTGCACAACTTTTTGACACCAATTTCCAACTTCTCAACTTAATTATATGTTCTGTGTTTTATGTTCTATTCTTCCTCCCTTCAACGCATACCAATCAATAATTCTTGACTACAGGAGGTGAGTGTATCATTTCTAATTCATGAACAATTCTACAATTTCTGTAACGGTTAATTAAGTACAATTCTCTTCCATATTCGATCTTAAAATCCTCACAATCTATTTATGGCGCTTGCCTGACAGATAATTTAGTACAATTTTAAAAAAGTAAAGTTATATACTACACTCACCATTTTACCGTGGAGAATACATATTGTATTATTGTGCTTACATTTGGTGAATTTGGATACATACTTTTGCAGAGATGTTCTTCTCTTTTGCAAGATATTGTTTCATCACTATTCTAAAAAGTCTATAATCATAGCATATTCACATTATTTAGGCAAATCTCTTCTATTCTCTTTGCACTTTAGACCATTCTTGATAGTTTAATGCGCCTTCATGAGAAAAATTATATTTTTTGTAGGTACATTAGAATTCTTTTTTTCTGCTACAAAGGAAAGTAAACTGCCTCATGGCAATCGAACAATGACTAATAGGACTCTTCTTTGGAATGGAGTGAATAACAGTATCATTCTCACATTTAAGGTATACTCTTTGTCAATTTTGGTTGAACTATTTTTAATTATTGTCCAGTCGAAAATGTAACATTCATTGCCAAGTAACCGTCATGGTCTGCCAAATATTTGAATAGGTTTGAGCTTTTATACAACAATTTAAGATTGGCAATTGGCAATTTTTATATAAACTTATATTGTTTTCATGAAAAAATTATAAAGCTTTTGATCGGCTCTTTACATATCCAATTTTAACTTTCATGTCCCACGTGGCTATTAGACATTCCCTCAGAACCGCTTTAGTATATAATATTTATCACTTCTCTTATTATCAGTTAACAATGAGATGTTTAATTAAAGGTGAAAAATATAGATTCTTAATTCCTTTTTAATAAGATGGTCAAAGCTGGTATCGGCCACGATATGCATATATACACCACATTAATTGATGCCTTCTGTAGGCAAAATAAAATAAAAGACAGTGAAAAGCTCTATGATGATACTATAATTTTAGGTTTGATACCTACCAAAGAGACTTTCAGCCTCTGCAACCCTTTCCTTTTCACGGCATTTATCAAAAGATGACTTTATGACTACCTATACAAATCTATAAGGTCATAAACACAGCAAGTTGCACAATATGTTCTATATGTATACAACATGATGCATCTTCTTTATATCATTACAATAAAAAATATTTTTATTGGTCACAATCTAACATAATGCCCAATGTCTTTTGAACTACAATACATACACCAATTTGCTGCTAGAGTTAGGAGACGTTGTGCGTAAAAAGATAAAAAATTTAGTATTTCTGACCAGTATATTGTTCGGGGATTTAAGAATGTTATTTAAGGTAGATGTAACAAAGTATATGTTGTTTATTTGTGGCCCTCTCAGAGGGCTAATCGTCCTGGAAAAAGTGGAAGCTTCTTCTACTTGACAAATGATGGCAAATACATGATCAAGACAATAAAAAACGCAAAAATAAAGGTGAGATCTATAACTTTCTCCATAATATATTTGCTTAACTGTAATGAAATACGGCTCAAAGTTGTGGTGCTTGCCATCAGTAGGGACTTTAGGATTTAGAGTTACTTGGTTATGCTCTTTATATATGTAGCAATTTTCTTCTTCACATCCATGATTTCTTATGATTTTTCCTATAATTGAATGGTCATTAGGTACTTATAAGAATACTCAAAGATTATTACAATCATGTTTGTTCGGTGAGAATACCCTTGTGATTAAGTACTATGGCCTGCCTTTCCTGAAACTAAGTGGACCAACTCAAAATGAGGTATTCGCATACTAATATATTGAGAAGTACACAAGCTAAGCTATTTAGTTGCTAAGAATTATTCACCACTAAAAACTTCCAATTTGTTCAATGGTCTGGTTTGGTTCATGATCATTGGAAATTTTTACTGCACCAATTACACTCACTATAAAAAAAACTGAAATTAGCTACGAACGTCGTCGCTAATCTGTCGCTAAAATGCTCGTTGCTAGCAGAATCTTTTGATAATCCGTCGCTAAATGAGATTAGCGATGAATTTTTCTGTTTAGCTACAGATTTTGTCCGTCGCTAAACCCTGATTTTTTTAGTAGTGACTATTTATAGAGGGTTCAGCTTGAAAGGATCAACTTTTGGCAGAATAACATATAAGCCAGAATCAGATATTGATCCAATAACTACTCTTAAAGACCTTGATTTCATCTTCATATTCAGGTTACAAAAATCATGGTTTAAAATATTGAGGAGGTAAAATTTGTTTCGACAAGTTACTTCTCTATTAGGAGTATTCAACTTTGATATCAATACCAATATTTGGACCATTAACTATAAAGATTATTTGTGTTTGAAGAAAGAATTCTAACCAGAGGTGGAATTAGAGTTTTGCTTATGCTTCAATTGAATGCACATTTGAATATAGCTTATATCCTAATTTCAAATAACTCAAATATAAAGACCAAATTTGAACATTTTCATAAATTATAATGGAATTCTTATAGCTTTTTTCGTATTAGTTATTCATAGCATACTTTGCATTATCATTGTTGTTGTTGTTCAATATTGCAATTATATTTTAACTAAAAATCTCAAGTGTTGTGATATAACAATATTCTATACATATGTGTTAGCATAATTTGTACCGAATTTTATTTTCTACTAATATGTAAATTGAACCTACTTTTAATTTATCTCTGTCAATGAAGAGTTGAGGCAAATGTGAGATATTATTTGTTCATCTACTGCCTGCTCATCTGCAAAGTTCACAGTCTCTTTCTTAATCCGTTGCAGAATATAGTTTTCATTCTAAAACTATTTTGTTTTCCACTTTTATTCTTCTTCTTTTTTTACCCTTTGTTGAATCTCGAATAAGTTGGATCTTTTTTATTTTGTTTACCGTTAAATATTAATTAAAAAACATGGTTGTGATTTCCTTTATGTTATACTGATTTTTTTCTTTGGATCTTACAGTTTTTACAAATTTTATAGTGAAATTTTAATATCTTAAATTATTCAACAAATATTTTCTATATAAATATCAACAAAAGGATTCTTCTCAACAAAAAAAAAATATCAGCAAAAGGATTGAAGTAGAGAAGGTTGTGACCGGTTAAGTTACAATCTTTTCAATCTGTCAAGTTTCATCCTTTTATTAGTGAACACAAAGAAGGTGTATAATGAAATATTATTCTCTGTCACTTCTTTCCTTATATATTTTACTCAAAACTTGAGGTTTAATTTTTTATTTTTTTTGGTTATTATTTATAGGTCTTGGAGAGGACCATACTTCTAAGTAGGGGTGTTAATGGTTCGGTTCGGACGGTTATTTTATAAAATTTATACCATATTATTTTTTCGGTTATTCTATTATGTATAACCAAAATTAGACTTTTCAAAACCGTCCCAATCATGTCGGTTTCTCTTCGGTATCGGTTCGGTTCGGTTAATTTTCGGTATTTTTTTAAATATCACGAAAAATTCACCAGTAGAAGTAGAATGCAATAACATACGTCTTTTATAGGATTTAGCAGAACTCTCTAGACATTTTTATTGTTTAAAGGGTGATGAATTAAAAAAAAGATGGCTAGAGTATAGATCCATCAACTATTCTACAACAACGTAAAAGAAATCAAATAAAGACAAAGAAAATATAAATCACACGAGTTGAAAGATATACCAAGATGGGACTCAAGAATAAAGTCTATAGAAGATAAAATATTCAAAAAAAAAATCTAAATTATATAAAAGGAACCATATTCAATCTATTATAGTTTGCTACTCATAATCGCTAGAATACTTTGTATCTTGCTAATAAAGATACTTGAAATAACTTAGTATAAAGATACTTGAAATAACTTAGTTTTAAGTAGATGTAGCAAATAGGTTTTAGAAATTAGTATTTTGAGTTTAATTACATGTTGGCTTGTAATAGTTTTTATAATTCCAAGGCCCAAAGAAAATTTAATGCATTATTATTTTTAAACTTACCAAATAAATATATTTTGAACATGTAAAATTTATTCGGTACGGTTCGGTATTTTTTCAGTTTATTTTTATAAAATAAAAAACCTATCCTAATTATCGGTGCGATAATAAATTTATATAAAAACCTACGGTTTTTTTAAAAGAAACCTAAAAATTGGTTCGGTACGGTACGGTTCGGTCGGTTTAGTCGGTTTTCGAATATCCATTGACACCCCTACTTCTAAGTTAGCTTCATAGCTACTGGGGAAATTCTATAGGTGTTAACCGGGTGGGCCGGGCCGGGCCTTTGTATTTTGAACCCGTACGGGTTGTGGTCCGGGCCAGTTCCGGGTTAGTTCTTAATGGGTTTAACGGGTTCAGGTTCATCCGGATAAAAATTGAACCGTAAGGGTTACGGGTTGAGGGGGCCGGCCGGGTTTAGTGTATCTTTAATTATTTTTTTAGAATTTTGTATAACTATTGTAAGTTATATTAATACTTTTTATAAATTTAAAGAATACAAGGTATATGAGAAAAAATTACACTTATTGCAAGTGCTACTTTTATTTCATAATTCAAATTTGAAACTTACAAATTGAGATGTTTACATTGTTAACAAGTAAATTCAAAGGTTTTGCATTGCCCTACTAAGTTCCTCATAATCAATATGAACTGAGTGACCTTCTTCTGGAGTGCTAAATTCGGATGGGTTACCATGTGTTAATATATCTCCAAGTTCCTCGTCTTCTGGGCTATCAACACCTTCACGTCCTTGATTTCTTCTTTCCGATCTAATCAAATCTCTGAAACATACTAAAACTTCCAAAGCAATTCTTCCCAATGAGTGACGAGTATCTCCAAGTTGTTGTCTTGCTTGGCTAGATGCACTCTCCGATGCAACAGTTTTAATTGGCACATTCAGCACGTCCCGAGCCATTGCGAAAAGAACAAGAAATTGCTTTCCATTCTCATGCCACCATCCCAACGGAGAAAAATCCTTTGTGCGAGGCTCCTTTTGCTTCTGCAAGTAGAATTGAAGTTCATCAATGTTCCTGCAACTTGTTTGAGTGTTAGAAAATGTAGAAAAAATATTAAAACTATCATCAAAGCCTTCTTCGTCATTCACAGTAGTAGAAGTGCTACATTGCATAGTAGGATTAACATTGCCTACAGTACGAGCAGCATTATCAATTACATTTGCATAATAATTATATAATTGCTGTAAATAATCATTTAGGTTGTTCATAGAAACATATAAATTTGGGGTTTTAGTTTCTCCAATCTCCATATAAGTATATAAAGCATTCATTAATTGGTGACAATCAGACATCTTAATAGAAGGATTTAAAATAGCACCAATTAAGTAAATCGGAGGAATTGAAAAGAAATATTTTTTGAATTTTGCTTGCATTTTTTCACAACATCCTTATACTTTTCTTTCTTCTTAAATTCACAGAGTAGAAAAGAAATTTCTGCTATATGTACTAAAGACATAGTAATAGTAGGGTAATAAGCTCCAAAAAACTCAACAGTAGCTATATAAAATTTATGTAAAAATTTAACAAATCATTAATGACCTCCCAAGTAGCAGTTGTTAACATACGGCTTGGATTAGTACAATGCGCATTAGCAACTTCAGTTATTGGGAATCTATATTTGTAGCAAACTTTTAAAAATATATATATGTATAGTTCCATCTAGTAATAATTTCGTCTGGCATGAATCGAGGTTGAAGGTTATATTGGACACACTTATTCTTAAATTCCTTTATTCTAGATTGTCTATTATTTCCTTGAATACACTAACTGCTCTTCTAACATGAGTAATCTCAGTTGAAAATAAATCAAGACCACTTTTAACAATTAAATTATAAACATGACATGCACACCTAACATGAAAATTTTCATTAAGAGGTAGTTGCAAATGCATTTTTAATATTAAAATTGCGGCATTGTTGTTAGAAGCATTATCAAAAGACATACACAATACTTTTTGGTTGAGATTATAAAATTCAACAACTTCACAAATAGTACTACTTATAAATGCAGCAGTATGACTCTGATCTTCATCATATCTAAAAGCGATAATACGTTTTTGCATACAAGTACTATCATCTATCCAATGGCATGTAATAGTCAAATAATCACGTCCTTTAACAACATGATCAATATCAGAAGTTAGAGAAACTCTACAAGGAAGGTGGCTAAACAAATAACGTAAATATGTTTGATATTGTCCATGAAATCTAAAGATATCAGCTCTATAAGTACTTCTAGGGATACCTTTAAATAAAGGAGTGTAAATTCTTTGAATTTACATAATAAGATATGACGAAGAAGCAAAAGAAAAAGGTAGTCAACCTAAAGCAATCATTTTTGCTAACTCCTCACGATCCTTCAGTTTATCATATTTAATTAATTCTCCAGTAGTAGGGTTAATAGTTGCTTAATTTTCATCACCATCAGAGCCCCATTCTATGGGATGTGAAATTCTCATATGTCTACTAAGCGTTCCAGTTCCCCCTAAATTTCCTCCAGTCAAATGTTTAAAATTATCTTTACAAAGTTTGCATCTAACTCTATCAATACTTTCAATTATTTCAAAAAAATTTCAAACCTTACTTCTTTTTCTACGATTAGTAGTCGGAGCCACATGTGGTCTACTACTAGTGTCACGACTACCACCCCTTGTAGCAACAATACTACAAACTCCAGCACTAGTAGGTGTAGTTGGTATCTCATCTTCCATTCCTAATTCATTATCTTCTATTCCATAATCTTCTTGTAATTAATTGTTCATAATCTATATTATCATTAGGCGATATTTCGGGAACAAGAGAAATTGGGGTACTATTACTACCAGATGCTGAAGAACTGCCTCTTTTTTTATTTCCCCTACTAGTAACTTTTCAACACGCTCTTTTAGCAGCATTAAACATATTGTAAAAATTAAAGTATAAGCACAAAATAAATATGCAATTAAAATATTAAAGAAGAGAAAGAGTTGGAGGGAGTGCACCGAATTGGACAATAAATTAAGCACTTGATTACGCAATTCCGATGTTACCACGAACAAACGTCAAGCGAGTATTTCAATTTGAAGTTCAATTGTATAAACTTCAAAACCCGAATGATAAAACACGATAAATTAAATTCAAGAAAAGAGAGCTAAATAAAATTAGAAGATGAAATAATGAATTGAAGACTTGAAGTCTTGAAAATTGGAGAATAAGAGAATGAGAGAAATTGAGATAGAGAAATGAGATTTGAGTGAGAAATGAAGAAGAGAGGGGGGG
>MU698548.1:0-20623 GCA_026770625.1 Nicotiana glauca | reverse complement strand
TATATATATATATATATATATATATATATATATATATATATATATATTTCTATTATTTCTCTCCGTTCTATTTTTCCTTTGAATTGATTCGCACATCGCGCGGGTACGTATACTAGTTATAGTTATAAAAAAACAAAAGTTTTTGCTGATTCTAAGGATTTATAGTTTAATGACCTTAATTCTCGGGCACAGCATGTATGTTGGTGGTAAGATCTATATTTTCAAAGTCCATAATCAGTTACCAGCCCTCCACCACCTTTTCCACAAAATTTTTTTCCTTCAGAATTAATCATCAATGTTGTTGCAACAACACATTGGCTTTGCTGTTGCAATAACCCATTTTTTCTTTTAGGTTTTTAATTTAAAGAACCAAGAAAGAAACCTTTCTAGCTACTTTTTTTTTTTCCTTAAAATTTCAAAATGGAAGCATTAAGGGTATCTTCAAACCCATCCTATGAAAGATTACCAACATCGTTCTACACTTCAACCCCAGCAGAGACAAACAACAACGTTAATTGGACGGATGCAAATTCCTCAGAATTCGAAAACCTAAGCGTGTCACAGAAAGTTGGATCTCTCCTTTTTGTTGCGGCCATGGTTTTTGTTCTCATAGTAGGCCTCTTCGCCCTATTAGATTTTAGTATGTCAAGAACGATCAATCAATCAAACACTCAAATCATCGAGATGCATGGAATTCATTTACAATCAATAGTCATTTACGATTTACAATCCAAAATGAATTCAACATTTATCGCGGGATGTAATGTCACGTTCAACGCCACGAACAGACGTGACGTGGAATATTTTTACGATAAGGGAGTGATTTGGGTGATATTTGATGAGAAAATTATGTGGACATTACCAACACCAGAATTTTATCAAGGAATTGGAGAGACGACGTTGGTGAATGCTTCTGGTAGTCCAGCAAAAATGGAGACAGATTTATATGTTCCAAGAGCACTAGCAAGTGATAGAAAATTGCATGAATGGGAAATGTTTAAGGTAAGATTTGATATATATTATAGGGGAGGTGTAGGAAGAAATGGATTTAATTTGGGTGGGTTGAAATATTTTTGTAATGTTAATATGACTTTTCGTGATGAGACTACTCTTGTTGGTGGACCAAGTGATTGTATTGGTAGCGTAGAGGATATCACTAGTTGTGACAATTTATTCTTTTGTTCAAATTGAAAACAAAGCAAGCTGCATAAGCTAGCCCATTTTGATTAAATTAAAATGCTTTTTTTTTTTTTGTGCGCGCTTGGATCTAGTTTTCAGATAATTGTTTGTTGTGAGTGAATTGATATATTTTCGTATGTTCGATCATTGATATTGCTTATTGTGCCTTCATTTCCATGTGTTTGAACTATTTCAGAGTACATGATGAAATTGACTAATTTCCAGTGTGAATTAGGACATATATTTTTTAAGTTTTTTGAAATAAAATTTATATATTTAGGAACCACATAAAATGTTATGAGTCATATTAGTTAACACTTCAAAATTTTTAAAAACTATTCGCATAAAATATGGTCAAAGAAAATCACGTTTGACTCTCCAAAATAGTAAAAGGTTCATTCTTTTAAAACGGAAGGAACAACAAACTTCATCCGGACAAGGGGCGGATTTAGGAGGTGGAAGGGTGTTCATTCTAACCCCCTTCACTAGAAAATTATATACTGTATATATAGCGTAAAATTCAATTTGTATCTCTATATATTATATTCTAAATTCTCTTGAAACAACCTAAAAACACAACTCAATGATTAAGGGGGTTCAAAATCTTTGTTCGGTTGCTAGTTCAATTTTCCTTGGCTATAATTTCTTCTAGTTTTTTCAACTTTTTTTCTTTTCTGAACCCCTTTAGCGAAAATTCTGCCTCCGCCACTGATCCGGATCAGACTACCAAGAATTGGAATGGTTGTGGTGGGATTTAGTATGCATTTCTTGGTTTCATTTTTCCCCTCAAGACAAACTCAATATCTCGTTTTCTTTGGTTCAGAAATAGGTACTGTAAGGTATTAGTTATACAAAAATTAGTAATATAGTAATTATTATGTAAGGATAAATTCTTTCTTAATGTTTGATTATATTAAGAATTAGTACATATTATAGTAAGTACTCCAGCAGGCATCAAGAATCCTATTGAAGCCCATAACAGACTTCCGCCCCCGTTTGGCCATGTTTGTCAAAATAATTTTGGGATTTATTTTAAAGGAATTTTTATATTTTTATGCCATATAGTAAACTATATTACCTAATTATTACCATTTTAGAATTTTAATGGTATTAATTAGTCTCTTAATTTAACTCAACTGTATATTTCCACTCCCTCAATTTTCTCTCTCCAAATCCCCACGATTTCCTCTTCTAAAACCAACAAAAATTTGTAACCCTCCACCATTGACAACCATTAAAAAACTTTGAATCTTTGAATTCGAATTTGGGTTTTCAAAAGATATTGTTTGTTTGGATTGGATGTTGTTGTAAAGAATTAAGAATTCTTTCTACGTCTCTCTCTATCTCACAATCCCAAATTTCAGTAATATAAGAGGAAAGGAAAAGAGAGCAACAATTCCACCATTGACAGCCATTAAAAAGCTTTGAAGCTTTGAATTCAAATTTGAGTTTTCAAAAATTAATATTTATTTGGATTGGGTGTTGTTATAAATAAAAGGGAATATGGTTTGGAGTTTATATCTCAATTTTGAGGGGTTTTGGTGAATATTAGACTTGGTTTTGGCTGAATTTCAGATTAAAACCCGAAGAAGAAGAAGAAGAAGACATGGCATACATTATATTGCAGAAATTATAGATAAATTGTAGAAAAATTGTAATGAAAATTGTAGACTATTGTTAATTTATTTTTGAGCTTTGTGTTTTTGTGTTAAAAGTTTTTATGAGAGCTTGTTATTCTACTTCGTCTGTTTTGGAGCTAACATGTGTAGAGGAGAAGATGATTTTTAAATTATATATATTGATATACCTTTAAATTCAAGAAAGTATGGTTGTATTGTATTTAAAGAGGCGTGAATTTGTAGAATAGGTTGAATGTGAGGAATGAGTCAAATAAGACTCACAATGGCTCGTTTTCTACATTTAATCTACAACAAAACTACATGTCATTTGAAAAATTAATATGAAAATACATAATTTTAATGTTTCTACAAATTATCTACAAAATTCTACAAACTGTTTATAACAGAATTTGTCTTTATTTTCATGCATGTTCACTAATGTTACTTGATATGCTAACATCTCCCGTTATAGGAATACAACTTATCTATAATTTTCTACAATTTTCACACATTATTTTTACCCAGTTAAATATAACTACAATAACATAAAATTTGAGCTTTGTGCTAAAGATTTTGATGGGAGCTTGTTATTCCACTTCTTCTGTTTTGGAGCTAACTTGTGCAGATGAAAAAATATTTTTTAAGTTATATATATTGTTATACCTTTAAATTCAAGAAAGTATGGTTGTATTATATTTAAAGAGACGTGAATTTGTAAACTAGGTTGAATGTGAGGAATGAGTCAGATAAGACTCACAATGGCTTGTTTTCTACATTTATTATACAATAAAACTACATATCATTTGAAAAATTAATATGAAAATACAGAATTTTAATGTTTCTACAAACTATCTACAAATATTTCTAGAAACTGTTCATAACAGAATTTATCTTTATTTTCATGCACGTTCGTCTGGAACACTAAAGTTACTTGATATGCCAACATCTACCGTTATAAATGAATATAACTTATTTATAATTTTTAACAACTTTCGCACATTATTTTCACCCAGTGAAATATAACTGCAGTAACATAAAACTTGCATACAAATTTTATAAAAAATTTATATAATATGTCTTTTGTATATTTTGTATATGATTTATACATAGTAAAAATAATTGTCATACAACTAATTATATATTATACAACTTATCTACAAATTATCTACAATTTTCTTATATTATTTCTACTAAGTTATATTCAACTACAATATAATACCACTTAAATATAATTTTAATACAATATTGTTCAACTTTCATACAATATGTAAATGAATAAAAGAAAAATAAATAAATTAATGCATTGTATATAATGATTGTAGTCTATTTCATGTTTATATGTTGTTCATCCGACAACTACAATGATTCTTTATTTAACGCATTGTCTATATTTTGTAGAAATACTATTAGCATGAAGGGTAATATTCAAACTATGAATATATTTGGTAATATAGTTTCCTATACGGAAAATGGTTCAAAATATCTCTAAACTGTTGGAAAAGGTTTAAAAATATCATTCATCCTCCTATTGGGCTAAAAATATCCTTTCATCCACCTTTTTGGTTCACTTATACCCTTTGACTGTTATGTCAATGCTAAATTAAAAATAATTATTATAATTTTTTTAAAATTTAAAAAAAATATTTTGCAAAATATTTTCGTATTTTACACTAATGCACCAATAGTCCCACTAATTTAATAGAGTCTTTTTTTTTTCTTCAGTTTGACAAAAAAAAAAATATCATTTTTTTCATTTTTCTAAAGCATTTATTTTGTAAAAACTGAAAAAATTGTAAAAACAGAAATAAAATGTTTTTATTACAATATTTTTGTTTTTTAAAAACTGAAAAAAGGTATTTTCAATAAAATATTTTCTTTTTTGAAAAAATATTTTTTTTCATCATTTTTTCAGTTTTTTTAAGCATTTCGTTTTTAGTTTTTTTTAAAGAAAAAATATTTTCATTTTCTTTTTTAAATGAAAAAAAATGAATTTTTCAAAAACGATAATATTTTGTTGAAAATATATTTTTTAGTTTTTAAAAAACAAAAACATTTTATTAAAAATATTTTTTTCTATTTTTACAAATATTTTTTAGTTTTTACCAAAAAAATGCTTTAAATAAAACTGGGAAAAATGAATTTTTTTTGTAAAAACTAAATTATTTTTGGTAAAAACTGAAAAAAAGAAATAAAAAGACTTTACTAAATTAGTGTACTACTTGTGCATTACTTTAAAAAAATGAAAATATTTTGTAAAATATTTTTTTGTAAGTATTACAAAAAGAATAATAATTATTTTTAATTCAGCATTGACCTAACGGTCAAATGGCATAAGTGAACCAAAAAGGTGGATGGATGGATATATTTAGCCCAATAGGTGGATGAAGGGTATTTTAAAATATTTTCCAATAGTTTAGGAGCATTTGAACCTTTTTTCGTTTCCTATATGGTATAGGAACGAAAATTTCCTTATTTCAAAACTCATGTTTCACCATAAATTTTGCCCATATTTTGGTCGAATCCCATATCCCAAATCTCTTTTGCGCCAAAATCTCAAAACTTGGGAATTCTATACATGTTTTTCAAAAATAAAGTTGGAAAATATATTATGATAACGTATGTCCAAATACATTTTCATCTTCAAACCAAACTTTACCCAAATAAAATTTTTCAAAATAAATTTAAGATTTATGGCCAAACGCTAGCTTCAATTCCATGAATAACAATCTCATTCTTTAAGTTGCTATGTCGGATTTTATACCAAAAATATTTTTTCTTAAAAGACCAACCAAATGACGTATAATATTATGTTGAGTTTTAGCAGGGATTAACTCTATGCAAACGCAAACACAAACCAAACGGGCAGAAAGTAGCTGTATTCATCTAGAACATCATTTAAATTATCCTTATCTAAGAAAATTTCAGAAAATGTTTCATTAAGCTCACCATGTCCATATATATAGTGTGGGAACTAGCAAGGTGAAAAACGAGGGGCTAAATCATTCAAAATCTTATACTAACTAACTATCAATGAAATTTCCACCCACAAAAGCTCACCATCACAGATCTTTTTTTTCCCTTCCGTATATTCCTTGTGGAACATGATTTTGCATGCGCATGAAGTTTATTTGGAGTGTTTGATTAATTTCCACAGCATCTTTATTATATTGATATTGATGGGACAATGACAAGACACTACTAGTAGTGGTCCTAACTCTCCTGTCATCAACGAGGATTGGGTTCGCTTGGAACGATGGTCATCCAAGATATTAGGAGTTATTTTGCTGTTCACGGGCACAAAAATACTGTGAACTAAAAATATATAGCATGGAATAAATACTTATCGCACTTAGGTTTTACATTAAATTTAATAATTTAATCCTAGCAATTAAAAATTTATTTACTTAATTAAGCAATAAATGTGTGTGTAAAAGATACTCCTTCCATTTCACTTTACGTGTAACTATTTCATTTTTGGTTCGTTCCAAAAAGAATAACTCTTTCTAAATTTGAAAACAATTTAGCTTAAACTTACAATTGTACCCTTCATGAGTGTTTGACTCAAAAGATATTAAACTCTTTTTAAGTAAATCAATCAATAAAGATGAAGGGGTAAATCGTAGTCGAAAACCCTAGGATAGTTTTAGTAAAAGTGGAACTGCAATAGTAGAGGAGATAAAACAGTAGAGAGATAAAGAGTAGAGAGAGAGAATTATATTTCTTGTCCAAAAGAACAACTGACTCCATTACAAGGCCTTGATCCCCCTTATATAATGGAGGATCCTTTTCTTATCTAGGGAACGACAAAGAAAGAAATATATCTTATAACGAAACCGACAATGATGTGAGGGTGTCTCTCCTTTCCTCCCTGGGTCGCCCCACCTAATGGTTGGTCGTGTTACCACTGAGACGTGGTTGACCAAATTCGATCCCATATAGTTAGTCCCTCCGCTTGTCGAGGTCGTAATGAGGTGCATCCTCAATGGGCGGAATTAATACCTCTTTTAAAGAGAATTTGGCTTGTTGAAACATTACAACGTGGCCAGTAGAGAAAGATTGCAATCATATTTGGCGGAACGTTGAAAAGAGTGCTCTTCCCTGGGTGACGTCAACATTTGTATGCGTCATCATTATGCGTATTTTTTAGGCAGAAAAGCTGACGGTTTTGCACTTGGTTTCTCGTGTTGATTTGAATCCTGCCGCCTCGATTCTGGCGCCACCCAACCCTATAAATAGGTGAAGGGTTTAATTTCGTTGAAGAACTTTAGGCATTCTTTAGAACTTTTCGATCTTCTTCTTCCGTTTTCGCGTCTCCTCATTTTCTCACTTTCATTCTCGATCGGAAGCCTTCTTTTCTTATTCTCCATTGGTGTGACTTGCTACTTCTATACAAAATCATGCCGAAATCCCGTCGCCCTACTGAGGAAGTTCCTGAGATTGCTCTGGTGAGTGCAGTGCCTTTCTCCGATAGCGGAGAAGTGGAGGTGGAGGATGATGATAGCCCTCTTACGGTGGAGGTATTACTACCACGACATCCCTCGTCTCGGAGTGAATTCAGTAAGAACCCACCTCCTACTCCGAGCCCCGTACTTTCAAAGATAGACCAAACTCATCTCGACGATCTTCGTGTTAAATATGGTATATCCACTCACGTGGAGATGGTTCTAGCGGATGGGGACTACACCAACATTCACAGACCTGGGTACTGCGCTTTCTACGAGTACCCATTTGTGATTGGTTATACTCTGCCTATTTTTCCTTTGGTGGACGAGTTCTACATATTCTATCATATCTGTCCAGCTCAGCTCATGCCATACATGCTCAAAGTGCTCCTTTTATTGACTATATATGCGGAACTAGCCGGGAGTGATGTCTCCGTGCACTACCTCTTGCATTTATTCTCCACCGGTTTTCTTAGAGGCACCATAGTGCAAATAAGTCTTCATGGAACAAAGGGACTGGTGGTCGGAATAGACGACCGACTGAGTCATAAGTATTGGCACAAATACTTCTTTATCAAGACTGAGCATGTGGTTTCTAACCCCGCCGGATTCCCAGAAAAGTGGAATGATAATCGTAAGTATCGTAGTTCATTGTACTCTCCATCTTCCGCAAATATTGCTTCTGAGGGTTTGTTTTGTAGCTATCGCTCGCCCACCTCAGCCTGTCGTCAGTCTCAAGAGCTGGGTTACCGGCCTGTTGCCTCATGCGGAGGAGACTCGAACGTGGGCTGCCTTCATAACGCTATGGCCCTATGGTTTCCTCAGGTAAACCTTTTATTTATTGCGTCGCCAGTTGCGTGGCTCTATCTCACTGTATGATTCTTATTGATGACAGGTCGGGGAGCTTCTAGGAGAAGGGCACCAGTTCTTGCTTTTAGACGGCCTGCTACTGTCGTAGAAGCTGAGGACGTTTTGTGTGCGTCTGTCCAAAAGGGTCATCCTCTACCTCTTCAACGGGAGACACCGCCCGCCTCTACAATGGTAAGAGACACACCCTCATTGCCACCGACTTCTCATCCTATCGACGAATCCTTTGATATTGATGAACCATTAGAGAGAAAAAAGGAGAAGGTTAGAGTTAGGAAACGGGGTGGCTACTGATGCTGACGGGAGTGAAGCATCTCGGACGATGCCAATGCCCGTGTTCATGGCTGATTCCATTTTGTCAGGGAGGTCAGCCCATGAGAGGAGGGCTGCCCCTAGAGCTAGTCGATGCACTTCACTGAGGGGGTGCGTCGACCAACGTCGGAGGGCCTAGCGTAGAAGCTGACGGGTCGGGTTTCGACGTCGCCCCGGAGGATGTAAATGAATTTTTGGATCGCCACACCCATGTGGAAATGGTGACGGATGGGTCTGACCGTCGCATAGTAATCTTGGGGGATCACAATTTGCTACTAAATAGTGAGTAGGTCGTATCGGCTCTTACCCTTTTATGCGCCGCTCCTGAGAGCGAGACGCTCAGAACGATGAGTGATACAGAGCTATCTCGAAAGGTTTCTGGCATGGCCCTACAGGTGGGTTTTCTCACCTTTTTTTGCATTGTAGGATTGACATGGAAATGTGTGCTTACTTCTATTTATTTTTTCTTTGTAGACCCTTGTCCTGGAGGTGGAGAGGGGTCATTGTGAAGGAAGGAGGGCGGAGCTTTATAAGAAAATGTCAACGAAGTACCAACAGCACCGTGCCAAGCATCGGGCGGTATACGACCTCTACCTTCAAGACCCTGAATTCCAGGTTTTCTAGGAAGGGCTCAAACAGTGGAGGCCCAGTTGGAGAGCAGGGTTGCGGATCTAGAGGAGAGATATGGGGAGATCGGGAGGGCCATCGCTCGTAACAGCGAGTTGGAGGTCCTCCTTAAGGCGAAGGAGGATGAGCTTGAATTGGGTCGAGGGGTGACTGCGAAGAATGTCGACCTGCAGTTGAAGGTGACCGGTTTGAGCACCGAACTGAGCGTCAAGGCAGCGGAGATTGACAGGCTCATGGGCGTGTTGAATGCCAGTGCTGATAAGTTGGCCACCGCCATCTCTGAGATGGTCTCATTGATGGATGACCTCCGCCTATCTGGGTCATAATTACACGGGAAAGAGAGGCCTTAAGCAGTCGGGTTACGGAGCTTGAGAGGCGTCTTGGGGAGCTAGGTGCGGAATTGTCTTTGCTGCAAAGGCAAGTAGCTCCGCCGAGGGCAGGAGAAGCAGATCACCGCCCCGGTCCTTCCATATCTTGCCCTTTGGACGGCCAGGGCTCGAATCATCGTTTATATGAGAAGTGGGTCTATGCGGAGGCTCGACTCGATGTGTATAGAGCATTTCGCACCGAGGGCCATGCTATAGAGGTGGAAGTTCAGACAGTGCATGCTGAAGCACGTACGACTCCGAGTCATGTGGATATGAGCCTAACACTCCCGATGTAGAGGGTGTTTCCTCTAACAACGTGAATCGCCTTGATTCGGACTCATGGTATGAAGATGCTTACCCTGCCGTGGCTGATGTGTAGTTTCAGTTTAGTTGTTTTATTTGAATATTTTTGAGCACTGGTTGTATTGGGGCCCTCCTATATGGGCGAATGTAAATAAACTTTTGTTGTAATATAAACTATTTTTTCCATTTTGTTTGTTCACCATTTTCCCCCTTTCAAGCGAGACACTTAGTCAGTGTAGGAATGTATTTATTATCGTTATAACCACATTTCATCGTGGTTCAAGTGAGGACGAGCTAATGTCGCTGGCCTTAGCCATCAGTATGTTTCTTCGACCGTGGTCGAAGTAGTATCCGTCGTGGTTCGAACAAGGTCGAACTGATATCGATGGCCTTAGTCATTAGGATGTTGCTTTGATCGTGGTCGAGGTAGTATCCGTCATGGTTCGAACGAGGTTGAATTGATGTCGATGGCCTTAGCCATTAGGATATTGGCTCGACCGTCGTCGAAGTAGTATTCGTCGTGATTCAAATGAGGTCGAACTGATGTGGATAGCCTTAGCCATTAGGATATTGCTTCGACCATGGTCGAAGTAGTATCCGTCAAAGCTCGAGCCAGGTCGAACTGGTGTTGATGGCCTTAGCCATTAGGATGTTGCTTCGACCGTGGTCGAGGTAGTATACGTCATGGTTCGAACGATGTCAAACTGATATCGATGGCCTTAGCCATTAGGATGTTGCCTCGACCATGGTCGAAGTAGTATCTGTCGTGGTTCGAACGAGGTCGAACTGATGTCGATCACCTTAGCATTAGGATATTGCTTCAACCGTGGTCGAAGTAGTATCCATCGTAGCTCGAGCGAGGTCGAACTGGTATCAATGGCCTTAGCCATTAGGATGTTTCTTCGACCGTGGTCGAGGTATTATCCATCGTGGTTCGAACGAGGTCGAACTGGTGTCGATGGCCTTAGCCATTAGGATGTTGCCTCGACCGTGGTCGAAGTAGTATCCGTTATGGTTCGAACAAGGTCGAAGACCTTAGCCATTAGGATGTTGCTTCGACCGTGGTCGAAGTAGTATCCATCGTAGCTCGAGCGAGGTCGAACTGGTGTCGATGGCCTTAGCCATAGGATGTTGCTTCGACCGTGGTCGAGGTAGTATCCGTCATGGTTTGAACGAGGTCGAACTGATATTGATGGCCTTAGCCATTAGGATGCTGCCTCAACTGTGGTCAAAGTAGTATCCATCGTGGTTCGAATAAGGTGGAACTAATGTCGATGGCCTTATCCATTATGATATTGCTTCGACCGTGGTCAGAGTATTATCCGTCGTTGCTCGAGCGAGGTCGAACTGGTGTCGATGGCCTTAGCCATTAGGATATTGCTTCAACCTGGTCTAGGTAGTATCTGTCGTGGTTCGAACGAGGTCGAACTGATGTCGATGGCCTTATCCATTAGGATGTTGCCTCGACCGTGGTCGAAGTAGTATCCATCGTGGTTCGAATGAGGTCGAACTGATGTCGATGGCCTTAGCCATTTAGGATGCTTCTTCGACCGTAGTCGAAGTAGTATCCGTCGTAGCTTGAGCAAGGTCGAACTAGTGTCGATGGCCTTAGCCATTAGGATGTTGCCTCGACAGTGGTCGAACTAGTATCTATCGTGGTTTGAACGAGGCTGAACTGATGTCGATGGCCTTAGCTATTAGGATATTGCTTCGACCGTGGTTGAAGTAGTATCCGTCATAGCTCGAGCGAGGTCGAACTGGTATCGATGGCCTTAGCCATTAGGAAGTTGCTTCGATCGTGGTTGAGGTAGTATCTATCGTGGTTCAAACAAGATTGAACTGATGTCGATGGCCTTAGCCATTAGGATGTTGCCTCGACCGTGGTCGAAGTAGTATACGTCTACAAACAGACTGTGTTTCACATGATGGAGGTGTTCATTCAAATGGAGAATCTTGTACACAGAATGGAGATTTCTATTTATACAATGGAATTCTGCTCAAACAATGGAGGTTTCCTGGCGTACTCCCTTTATTACTTTGGCCTAGAGGTCGTGCCGATGGGTCGGGATGATGAACAGTGCTCTGACCCACATGGTGCCCTCTGTTGCCTCCTCGTTAAAAACCTCCCTGAGAAAACCTGATTGGGACAAAACTCAGGTAAGGTAAAAAGAGTACGGCTCAGGTGACACCTTTCAGAAGCGGAAATACTTGAGATGGGCGACGTTCCAATTGTTTTGGAGTACTTTTCCTTCCACCGTTTCTAGTTGGAATGCTCCCTTGTTTGCCATCGCTCTAATTTTATATGGTCCGTCCCAGTTGGTTCCCAACTTTCCCTCGTTTGGGTCTTTTGATGCCAATGTTTTTGGCTTTAAGGACGCAGTCGCCAACTTTGAGTGATCTTACCTTTGCTTTCTTGTTGTAATATATCTCTACTTGTTGCTTCTAGGATATCATTCTTACGTGGGCCATGTCTCTCCATCCTTCATCCTCATATAGGTCTTGCAACCTACTCTCATCGTTAACTGCTCCGCTTATATAAGAGTATCTTAGGCTAGGTTCCCAAACTTCGACAGTTATGGCTGCATCGGTCCCGTAAACCAATGAGTATGGCATTTCTCCCGTGCTGGACTTTGGTGTAGTTCGATATGCCCATAATACTTCAGGTAATAATTTGGGCCATAGCCCTTTGGCTTCTTCGAGCTTTTTCTTTAATATGTTCAATACCACTTTGTTAGAGGACTCGGCTTGGCTGTTGGCAGTGGGGTGATATGGTGTGGAGAGGATCTGCTTGATATGCCATTTTTCGAAGAACTCAGTTGTTTTCTTCCCGATAAACTGGGGTTCGTTATCACAACTGATTTATTTGGGGATTCCGAAACGACATATAGTATTCTTCCATATGAAGGCGACGACCTCTTGTTCGCTTATTTGTGCATATGCACCTGCTTCCACCCACTTAGAGAAGTAGTCAGTTAAAACCAAAAGGAAACGTACCTTTCCTCGTCCTGCTGGAAGGGGGCCGACTATGTCCATTCCCCATTTTATGAAAGGCCACAGCGAAGTGATGGAATGGAGGAGTTCCCCTGCTTGATGTATCATTGGGGAGTATTTTTGGCACTGCTCTCATCTCCGGACATAGTCAGTCGCTTCTTTTTTCATAGTGGGCCAATAGTATCCAGTGCCGATGAGGCATCGAACGAGGGCGTGGTTCCCTGTGTGGGCTTCGGCCTCATATATTTGGCTAGGGGCCACCAAATTTCCTCTTGTAGAGGTCGTGATTTACCAGGCTGTACCGAGCGGCCTGCGTTTGGAGTTTCTTAGCTTCTTTTTTATCTTGCGGGAGTGCTTCATCCTGTAAATAGGATACAAGGCGGTTAAGCCAGTCCCAAGATAAATGTAGAGAGAGTACCTTGACATGGTCTATTGCAGAATCTAGGAGGGTGACCACATTTCCCATGTTGATATTCCTGGTGGCCGTAGCTAATTTGGCGAGGCCATCTGCTTCGATGTTTCGTGCCCTGGGGATCTGATCGAAGCAGCACTCGTCGAACTCAGGCATCAATTTATGAATCTTTGATTGATACTTCTGCATTCTTTGCTCTTTGATTTGGAAAATCCCGGTGACCTACTTTACGACAAATTGAGAGTCGCAATGGAGGACGAGCCGTCGTACGCCATATTTGAGGGCTAACTTCAGACCTGCAATCATAGCCTCATACTCGGCCTCATTGTTAGTCATCTCGGGGAATCGTATGGACTGGAAAATTACTTCACTTGTAGGGACTTCGAGGACGAGTCCCAGTCCTAATCCCAAGGTGTTCGAAGCACTGTCGGTGTAGAGAGTCCAGAGGTCGGTACGTGCGGAGGCACGAAGCGCTTCTTGCTCTGCCTCTAGAAATATTTTTGTGTTGAAATCGGCAACGAAATCAGCGAGCACCTATGACTTAATCTTGGTTCGCAGGTGATAGGTTATGTCGTGTTCACTGAGCTCTATCGCCCATTTGGCGAGTCTGCCTGAGAGCTCGGGTTTATGTAGAATGCCCCTTAGGGGGAATGTCGTTATCACTTTATGGGGTGATACTAAAAGTATGGTCTAAGTTTGCGTGAAGCTGTGACTAGTGCTAGAGTAAGTTTTTCAAGGTGAAGGTACCTCGTCTCGGCATCTGTTAAGGTCTTGATGATATAATGGATAGGGGATTGCGTACCTCTATTTTCGCGAACCAGGACTGCGCTGACAGCTACCTCAGATACAGCAAAATATACGAGCAAACATTCGCCTGGGTCAGCTTTGACGAGCAATGGTGGTGAGGACAGGTGTTATACCCCATTTTAACACGGGTCAAATCTAGAGTATAACATATTGGTAATTCTGAAAATTTAATTAATTAAAGAGTCTCCACCTAATTATTTTAACGGTGAATTAGGACACCAATTTTTGCTTAAAAAATGCTTAAATTTAACTCTGTTTTATGGTTTGCTTAACTTAAGAAGTATGAGTAAGTGTTCTAATTATTCCTATAGGGAAGGTTATTAAAGCACACTACATAATCCGTTTATCACGGTTAATCGACCAAACTTAGTTAATTGATTGCACTAAACAATAAGTGTAAATACTCAAATATTAAATAGCCGACAAACGTTTAAATCATTCAAGAAACTCTAAAAAATTAGCCTTCTTTAAAAGGGTTTGAAATTGATGTCAAGTTAGTTTAGGACTTTAACAGCTACTAATTGTTTTGTTTGAAATCCATTAAGCTTAGTCTTAAAAAAAGTTTCTTGGTTAAAAATACACCAAAGCCAAAAAAAGCTTAGACTTTAGAAAAGAACTATTATTTTGGTTAGAAACTCAAATGCGGATACGTTACCAAGACCCTGGAAAATTCCAAATCCACGAGTGTTCATGGGTTAAAAAAAAAAAAAGGTTTCAAATCTTCATCATGTTAGTCCTATGTGATGAATGAGTACTTTATTTAGCAGAATTACTAAATAATTAAATAAACATAATTACCAAAACACATGCTAAATATGAGATAAGCACAAATACAAATAAATCAGCCATAATCAAGAAGTTAGACAACATGGATGTAAAGAAAAGATAAGAAAGACGCCATAGGCGCCCCCAAGCGTTTCGCTTATTGTTCTCGCCATCCGGTGCATTCTAAGAGTAAGGGATATGTTGACTCTATGTGTGAATATGGGCGAGTCTTGCATCAAGACAATGTCGCTCCATGTGCATATGCAAAAAAGAGAACAAAATAAGAATTAGAGAAAAGAAAATCTGAAATGAGTATGGCAACAAAAAGCCACGAGATGAATCCGAAAAAAAACAAATGACTACATATGGCGAGTTGTGATGACCCAAAGGGGTCATCACCGTATTTTTCCCTTTTTTCGCGCTTCCGAGGCCTTGAAAACCTCTCTTTTAGTTGCCTCGATTTGCATGCACAGTCCGGGCGCAAAGCCGGAAAATTTTTATCTTAAAATATGTGAATTCTGTAAAAAATTTGAAGAATTTTGATATTAATATTGATATAGTTGACTTTGGTCAATATTTTGGGTAAACGGACCCGGACTGGAGATGTGACGGTCCTGAGAGATCCGTAGAAAAATATGGGACTCGAGCATGTGCCTGGAGTCGAAATCCGAGGTCCAGAACCCGAGTAAAAGAATTTTTCTGTTAAATTGTTTTATGGAATTATTAAGGAAAAATGGAAATAAAAATGAGTTAGAAAATATAGGTATCGGGCTCGTATTTTGGTTCCGACGCGCAGTACATGTCTTAAATATGCGTTAAGCACTTTCTGTGAAATTTGGTCAAAATCGGACGTCGTTTGACGTGTTTCGGACCTAAATATCTAAAGTTAGAGGTTGGTGAACTTTGAAATGAAAATCATGAGTTTTGGGGTTTGATTCTTTGATTTTGATGTTATCTTGGCGATTTGTCGCTCGAACAAGTTTGTGGGATGTTACTGAGTTAGTGTGTATGTTTGGTTGGGAGACCCAAGGGCTCGGGAGTGATTCGGAGGTGGTTCGGGGTGGTTTTTGCACTTAGAAACACATCAGATTTTCTCAGCTGTTGCAGGCCAGTTTTTACCCTTCGCGAACGCGGCCCAGGCTCACGTTCGCATTGCTCTGACATTTTCCTCTTCCGCGATCGCGAACCTTATTCGCGTTCGCATAGAATTGCACACCCCCTTCAACGCGTTCACGTGTCATCACCGCGTTCACATAGCACAGATTTAGGCCCCAGAAAATACCTTCTATGCGTTCGTACACCCTCCTTCGCGAACGCGTACAAAAAACCTGGGCCCCCCTAGTCTTCCTCTATGCGTTCGCATACGCCCTTCGTGTTCGCATAGTGTACCTGACCAGCCTCTTTCGCGAACGCGATACTATGTCACGAACGCATAGCACAAAAACGCCCAGTGATTTTAAAGCTTAAAAGACAGAATCCATTTCGGGATTTTCTCATTACTTCACACGAGCTCCTCCCTTAAACACTCCATAGGCGATTTTCAAGCTTCTCTTTCTCCATAGCTCTTTGGGTAAGTGATCTTAACTTCATTCCCTCCTAATTTCTTCATCTAATCACTAATTTCCTAGCCCTAAATCATGAGTTCAAGGTAGAAATTAAGGGTTTTGGGTAGAACTAGGGCTTTGGGAATTTTGGGCGATTCAACCTCAATTTGGGGTCGAGTCTTGAAACAAATTACATATTTGAACTCGTGGGGTTATGGGTGATTGGATTTTTGTCCGAGCCTCGAGTTTGGACCATGTGGGCCCGGTGTTGGATTTTGGTATTTTTGGAAAAATGATAGGAAATTCATTTCTAGGCTATGGGATTATATTGTTGAACCTCAATTGATATTATTGAATTAATTATGCCTAGATATCATTGTTTCGGAGTTGGATTCTAGAGAAAAGGTGGTGTTAAAGACTTGATTGCTATTTTCGGACTGAGGTAAGTGTTTGATCTAACTTTGGGTTTGAGGGAATAGGATTAGAGTATCATAAATTGCTATTTGCTAAATGATCGAGTGCGGTGTATAGGCATGGTGACGAGTATCTATACACCGGAGTGTAGCATGACCGTGGGTCTTTGTTTGTACTTGTTTTTGGTGTATTTTGGAACTCTTCCAAGCTAATTAATGATTTCTACATTATGTGAAGAGTTTGAGGATAAATTATGAAATGTTAATACATTGGAAAGAGTTCTGATTAATTCCTTGCCGGGATGGTTTGAGTATATTGAATATCTCCCTTGCCGGGATGTAAAAGTTATTGTTATTGCTCCCTTGTCGAGATTTAGTTGTTTACTTGTGTTTTCCATTGCCGTGACATTTCTTATTATTGTTTATTTCTCTCGACCGTTTGGTTGTGATTGTTGTTTGGATGAGGAAGAGTGAAAATGCACGAAGGGTCATTCCGTGCCATTTTTGATTATATTTGCACGAAGGGTCATTCCGTGCTATGTTTTGACTATTTATGCACGAAGGGACATTCCGTGCTCTGATTTGACTATATTTGCACGAAGGTTCATTCCGTGCCATTTTTGATTATATTTGCACGAAGGGTCATTCCGTGCTATGTTTTGACTATTTATGCACGAAGGGACATTTCGTGGTCTGATTTGACTGTATTTGCACGAAGGGTCATGTCGTGCCATAAAATGAGAGTTATGTGAGGGAAATCACAAAGGGTGATGCCTTGCATTTTATTTGATTACTTTGGGTGAGGATTAGAGTAAAAGCACGAAGGTTGTTGCCGTGCAACTGTTGAATTTCTTATTCTTTGGTAGTTATTATTGTGACCTGTTTCTTAATTACGTTGATGACTTTTATATTCGGATTGTACTCCCGCATAGCATGTTTCCCTGCCTTTTAACTGTTTAGTTTCGATATTTCTTTTCCTTTTATTGCATATATATATATGTTGAACTGCACAGGTTGAATTGGTAGTCCTGTCTAGCCTCGTCACTACTTCGCCGGGGTTTGGCCAGGCACTTACCAGCACATGGGGTCGGTTGTGCTGATACTACACTTCTGTACTTTTTGCACAAATCACGGTACTGCAGTAGCTTTTGGACCACATCAGTAGCACACTGAGCGGGAGCTGACTTCACTCCAGGGACTTACGAGGTAGCCTAGCTGGCGTTCGTAGGCCGAAGTCCCTTCCTTTATTTCTGTTTGTTTTCATTGTACCGAGACAGACATATGTATTTTCTTTCTATTCTGACTTGTTTGTAGTACTCTTTAGTAGTCCGTGAGCTAGTGACACCAGATTTTAGGTAGAGATATGTTTTACTCTTCTGCATTTTGATTTCATTGTATTAAACTTAAAGTCTTCCGCACTTATTTAATTATTTTCAGTATATTTATATTGTTGAGGTTGATTAGAGAATGTTTGAAGTTTGGCTAGCCTAGCTCCGTTAGTAGGCGCCATCACGACTCCCGATGGTGGGAAATTCGGGTCGTGACAAGTTGGTATCAGAGCTCTAGGTTGCATAGGTCTCGCTACTCACGGACAAACTCGGTAGAGTCTAAGGGATCGGTACGGAGAGGTCTGTATTTATCCCCCAGAGGCTACAGAGTTAGGAAAAATTTCACTTTTGTTCTTTCTTGTCGTGCAATTCTGTTTCTCAATTATTGATTGTCTTTCTACTCTGTTCCTTCGTAGATGGCGAGAACACGTGCTTCTTCTTCTACCGTGCAGCAGCCCAAGCCCCCAGCAGCAGCTCCTGTGAGGGGCAGAGGCCGAGGCCGTGCCAGAGGCCGAGGCAGGGGCAGAGCTCAGCCCCGGGCAGCAGTTCCAGAGGTGGAGCCTCATATTGACTATGATGAGGAGGTTCCAGCCCCAACAGCTCCAGTGGGCCCAGCTCAGGTCCCAGGAGGGGTCATGTTCACCCCAGATCTTCAGGATGTTCTAGTCAGATTGGTAGGCTTTATGGATAGTGTCACCAGAGCGGGTTTGCTGCCAGTAGCCCCAGCCACTTCTCAGGCTGGAGGAGGGGTTCAGACTCCTGCTATGCGTACTCCGGAGCAGATAGCTCCCCGGACTCAGGTCCCAGTGGTTCGGCCAGCAGTGGCAGCTCAGACAGGTATTACAGCTCAGGCTATCGATGGAGCGGCTATGTCTTCAGATGCTTTGTGGATACTTTATTGGTTCTCCAAGCTCTTTACCACCACTTTCAGCGGTGCGTCATCAGAGGATCCACAAGATTTGCTATTTAGCTATCATGAGATTATCTGGACCATGAGTATAGTGGAGATCAATGGGGTCGATTTTTGCACCTTCCGGCTTGCAGGATTCGCCAAGACTTGGTGGAGAGATTTTTGCATATCTAGACCAGCAGGGTCTCCAGCTTTGACATGGGATCAGTTCGCAGAGTTATTCTTGGAGAATTTTCTCCCTGTCACTCAGCGGGAGACACTTCGTAGGGAGTTTGAGAACTTCCAGCAGGGCTCCATGACAGTTACACAGTATGAGACTAGATTTGTTGGCTTGGAACGCCACGTGGTTGTGATACTCCCTATGGAGCGAGAGAGGGTCCGGAGGTTTATTGATGGGTTGATTCAGCCGATCCGTCTCCGGATGACCATGTGAGTTGCTAGTGATATTTCCTTTCAGGAGGCGGCCAATACGGCCCGCAGAGTTGAGATGGCCCCCTCAAGGGGAGGTGGTCAGATGTCGGACAAGAGGCATCGTCATTCTGGTAGGTTCAGTGGTACCTCATCTGGAGGTAAGGATTCCTATGGTAGAGGTCAGTCACCGAGGCCCTTTCAATCCACGTTTCAGGTTTCTTATGGTACTTCAGGCAGTGGTGGTTTTCAGCAGTACTATTCAGATTAGCAGCCTATCAGTGCACCCCCACTTCAGAGCTTCAGGGGAGGACATTCGGGTCGACAGGGCCAGCAGTCCCAACAGTCGATATCTTGTTATGGTTGTGGTGACCCCGGTCATATTGTCAGGTTTTTCCCTCGAGCACCGGGCAGCTCTCAGCAGCAGGGTCCTCGCCCCATGATTCAGGCAGCAGGTGATCCACAGCCCGCCCAGCCAGCTAGAGGCGGGGGTAGGGATCATAGAGGTGGAGGTAGGGACCGTAGAGGTGGAGCTCGGACCGGCAGAGGCAGGGGTCAGCCAGTGGTTGATCCTCCTAGAGACATAGTTCAGGGAGGTGGGGCCCAGCCCCGATGTTATGCTTTTTCAGCCAAGCTAGAGGCTGAGTCTTCCGATGCTATTATTACATGTACTATTCTTGTCTGTGACTGGGATGTTTCAGTGCTATTTGACCCTGGGTCTACGTATTCATATGTGTCATCTTATTTTGCTCCCTACTTGGCTATGCCTAGTGATGCCTTGGGTATTCCTGTATATGTATCCATGCTAGTGGGTGAATCTATAGTGGTTGACAGAGTCCATCGTTCCTGTGTAGTAGTATTTGAGGGTCTTGAGACTCGTGTGATCTATTACTTCTAGACATGGTTGATTTTGATGTTATATTAGGGATGGATTGGTTGTCCCTGTATCATGCGATTTTGGATTGTCACGCCAAGACCGTGACCTTGGCTTTACCGGACGTGCCTCGATTGGAGTGAAGAGGGACCCCAGGACATGCCACCTGCAGTGTTATTTCATATGTTAAGGCTCGACGCATGGTCGAGAAGGGGTGTTTAGCTTATTTTGCATATGTTCGTGATTCCAATACAGAGGTTCCTTCTATTGACTCAGTTCTTATTGTTCGGGAGTTCCCAGAGGTTTTCCCTTTAGACCTGCCGAGTATGCCGCCCACAGGGATATTGATTTTTGTATTGATCTGGCTCCAAGTACGCTGCCCATTTCTATCCCGCTGTATCGTATGGCCCTGCCAGAGCTGAAAGAGTTAAAGGATCAGTTGCAAGATTTGCTT
>MDKF010438346.1:0-28400 GCA_026770625.1 Nicotiana glauca | reverse complement strand
AAGGGCATCGCTCCCTCGTTGATTTCGCACCGGTTCGAGGTAAGTGGCTTGCCTAACCTTGTGTGGGGGACTTTGTCCCTTAAGATGTGTTAGTTGGTAATTGGATGCCTTGTACGTGAGGTGACGAGCACGTACTTGAGCAAATTATTTAAAATCCGGATTTTACTTAATTTATTTGATTTGGATTCTCTTTCATATTTGCTTACTTTACTTGTTTTTTTTATAGCCTGTGCTAGAGTAGAAGAGCATGTTTAATTGACCCAAGCTGCCTATTTATTTAAATTTCCTTAAGTGTGATTACGTGGAGCATGTTAGGCCAGTCTTCCTTGATGCCTTGTATTGTTATACTTAAATTTCTGAATATTTCTCTGATGTTGGTTGCGCATTTACATTGGGACTACGGATGCGGGATTCTGAGAGTTCCCCCTTGTTTGTTTACTTTGGGACTACGGGTTTGATGCCCGAGAGATCCCCCTGCATTTTAATTTGGGACTACGGATTTGATTCCCGGGAGATCCCCCTGCATTTTATTTTGGGACTACGGGACGGTATCCCGGGAGATCCCCCTGCACTTTTATTTTGGGACTACGGGACGATATCCCGGGAGATCCCCCAGCACAATGATGATTGGACTACGGGACGGTATCCCGGGAGATCCTTTGATAGTGATATGAGATTTGGATTACGGGACGGTATCCCGGAAGTTTCATTGGACAGTTGAGGTAAAGGGCTACATGACGGTATCCTGGGAGACCCTCGTCGGTATTCTTGTAATTTTGCTGTATTTACTCTATATTTCTATTTGTCTTGCAGTATTATATTTCATTGAACTGTCTTATCACACCGCTGTATTCATTAGTTTTCATCAGACTTCGATACTGTTAATATCTTGCTATTTTATTATTTCTGTCTCAGTAGGGCCCTGACCTTTCCTCATCACTACCCCACCGAGATTAGGCTTGGCACTTACTGAGTACCGCTTTGGTGTACTCACGCCTCTACGCAGGCACATTATCAGTAGCTGCAGAGAGCATTCGGAGACTTGAAAGTATATCTGTCGCGTCCGCAGACCGGAGAGTCTCCCTCCCACTCTACCCTTTAGTTAGCTGGATGCTATTCTGTTCTTCCTTGTTATAGACTTCCTGGATGATTAGAGCAGTGTTATGTATTATTCTTAGCCTGTGTTGCCCGTGGATTTCCTGGTCTTGGAGGTTACTTCAGTATTTGGTTTTAAAGTGTATGTGCTAGGTGGCAACTGTATACATTACTCATGTTATTTAGTTTTAATTATAAATTCCGCAATTGTTATTACATCCGCAATGTGTTAGGCTTACCTGGTCGTAGAGACTAGGTGCCGTCATGACGTGTTCACAATTGGTGAACTAGGGTCGTGACACTTACAAATTCAAAGCTTTCAACTGAAACTGTTCTTTCAAATTCATTCCGAATCTTCCCGAAAACCAAAACCAATGATCCACATTAGTCATAATACCCAACACGGGTCAAGTCATGCCTGAGAACTGGTGATCAAAGTGCAAAAGTTTAAAATGACCAGTCGGGTCGTTACATCCTCCCCCACTTAAACACACATTTGTCCTCGAACGTACCTAGAGATGTTCTAAAAGCCAACCAATCACTGAATAATCTTACCATGCATATACCCCGGGGTGATCCCATGTTACCCTATCTCATATAGGTCCGATAATGCATTTTAACTAAAAACACACAATCCAATCCAATCAAGTCCATAAGTCAAAGAACCACATTTCACTTTCCGAAATCACACTCAAGGTTAGAACCTCGCATCTATACTCTGAATAGTCCCAAACCAGTTGTAATAACCCATACCTGCAACCTCAGATGCAATTATATGATATACCCCATAACCCAAACACTCGAAACGATAACTTCTATTCACAGTTACTGGACATAACAACCGAATATTGACAGGAAACCTCTTATCAACTAAAGTCTTATTCCCATAATGGTGGAACAATAGCTTAGCTTGCAGAACAAAAAAGAAATTTTTAAAACCCTTCTGTCACGCATTTTCGCATCTGCGATCCGTTTACCGCTTCTGCGGCTTCCGCTTCTGTGGAGCTTCACTGTTTGCCCAAGACCTCTTCTGCGGTATAAATCTACATCTGCGGCTTCCACTTCTGCGGACCCATATCCGCTTCTGCAGAAATTCCCTAATGTCCAAATTCTGCACCTGCGATGACCACGCTACATCTGCGATACCGCAGATGCGTCTCCTTGTCCGCATCTGCGGAAACCAACCTTCCCAACAAAACTCGCACCTGCGACCACTTACCCGCACCTGCAGTCCCTTTTTCGCAGATGCGGAAATACCAGCAACAACAAATCTTCAGCAATAATACAAGTCCAAAATTCATCCCGATAGCCATCCGAAATCGCCCCGAGGCCCCTGGGACCTCAACCAAAAGTACCAACCCACTACCAGAAAAATGGGCCTATGGGAATAGTTATTTTTGCAACAGTTTGTAAACTGTTTCCATAGAGTAGATATAGTAACGGTTTCAACCGTTACAATAGAACTTTGGATAGTATAGCACACTTTAGACACAAAACCGTTGCAATTGTAGAAAAACCGTTGCCATAGATATTTTTAAGCAACGGATTTGTAAACCGTTTCAATAGACATGTATATTAGAACGGGTTTGGCAAAAAAAATTCTATGGGAACGGTTATTCATTTCCCTCGTTTTTCGCTAAAATTCACTAGCCCACCTATCAATTTATATTTTTTTAAACTAATTTAATAAAGTAAATAAAATAAACCCCACCTCCACCTTCAGTACATGGACACATCCAAACTCCCCTCTCTTACTCCGCTCTCTAAACCTTTCTTGCCAAACTCCATTAATGGCCGAGTTTTAGGTTTAACAAATCTTCTTTTAGTCGATTTTCAGATTTACTTTGTCACTTTCACTCTCTCTATATCTATGCAAATAACTCTTCATTTGACCACCAAAATAATCAAACCCCAGAGTTCCCAAAGCCCAAAACGTGTCGCCGTTCACCATTTTCCGTCGGTCTTTCCGGCACTTCTCTGAATGTTTGCCGGTTACAAATCCAATGAAATCAAATATCCATTTCTTCAAGGACAGTTTCTAGCTTTCCTCAAATCCCCAAATTCTAAAATCAGATTTGTGCTCGAATTAGAGAAGCCCAAAATTGCCATAGCCTGGTAATTTTCTCTCTTCTTTTGGTCTTTTTACTATTTTTGTTACCATTGCTATATAGTCTTTTACTGCTTTTTTTGCCAAAACCAAAACTCCACTCAGCCACAGATTGACTTTCCACAACTTTTCCATTTCAATGGCCGGTTTAATGGAAAATATTGCAGTTCCTCGCGCCTCTGCTCTGCCGTCGGCATCGCTGGCTCCTATTGCCGGTTCTTACCTCTCCGGCCGTCAGTCCTCTGTTAGATTCTCCGTATTCAAGGGGCTTAAGATCCAGCAGACTCGTTCATCATCAGTTTCATTCAGCTCAATCTTTAAATGAGTTCCCCGTAGAGGAGGAATCATTTGTGAGGCTCAAGACACTACCGTTCTAAGTCTTTATTTCTTGTCCTTCCTTTAAATTTACTGTTTATTATATTGCTATTTATGTTTGCTGAATAGTTGAGATTTTCTAATTTTTTGGTGCTTATGCTTTCCTGAACTGAGGGTAAATTGGAAACAGACTCTCTAACTCTCAAGTTAGAGATAAGGTCTGTGTATACACTACCCTTCCAGGTTCGGATCCACATAACAGACTCCACTGTGTGGTATTACAGTAGGTATGTTATTGTTGTTGTTGAAATACTTAAATACCCACCGAGTAATGTAACATCTACTCGTTTAAGCAGCTTGAGGAAAATATAAGTAAAAGAAATTTAATGAGTTTAAAAAGGAGGTCAATTAGATGATAACTAACTCTAAATAAGTATGGCTTTTTAATCGTGTATATGTTGGCCTTTTGGGTGTTGCACTTATTGGTAGTTTAGTGGATGATGCTTGTTGCAGTATGTGAGCATGAGCAGCAAAGACAACCAAAAACAGATTACCATTTGTGTCTTCTTTGGATACTGAGCTCCTCATTGTCATAAACTTTCGAATTTAAAGATTAAGTCATCCACTTTCCACTGTCAAAGAAGAGTGCTGAAGTTTGGTTCTTGAATATTTTGCTTTGTGGTTGTAAATGCCTTTTCATTCACAAAGGGCAGATAGTACATGCAATCTCTATATTCAGCAGATTTTGGTGCTGTTGAACTATATTCTTAATTCTATTTTATGAGCTAAAGGAACTCTATTATTTCGAATTTCAAGCATTATTCTCACCTTGTGGCATATGCTCATGTGATATTTAAAGTGCAATTTGTTTAAGATATCACAATATTGATTATGCATTTAGGAAATCTAGTTTAGCAGATTCAATAGGAAGCACTATCTGCCCTTTGTGAATTAAAAGGCATTTGCAGCACCTTTTGTTTTCCATATTCTCTAGGTGTATAATTGTTTTGATAGATTTGTCTTGAAGTTGCGTGAGATATTTTTACATACTACAAAATTTGGGCATCCAGGTATTCTCTTCTTTACTTTTTACGTGTAACTTTTACTAAATGAGATGGTCTATCAGAAGTTGACGATCTCCTATTCTGCAGTGAGCTACTTGATCCATCATTCCTCTTTGCCATAGACATTGGCGAAAAGTTTGCGGTCCAGCCAATGAGATTCATAGCACTTTTAAAGACGACTACAGTAAAGGTAAGTATAAATATAGATTCTGTATCTGGTAACGAACTTACATGTTTTTGTTTTTGTTTTTTTATGTCCAGTGACGGTTCAACTAGTAATCAAGTTACCTCGTTTTCTTCAATATATGGAATTTCCCAAATTTGCATTTGCTTCCGTTTTCAAAGATTGAGAGCTGAGAAGTTTGGATATGTTTTATTTAACAGACTTATGAAAACCACTTACATGGATACAATGACCTCTTAAAAGCATAGATGCCGCATTGGTCTACAAAAGTTAAACATATCCTCGAGGCACCATTCATTTTAGAGGAGATGCATCCATGTTGACCAGTTGTTTTTTACTTATGTTGAAATATGTGACCATCACAACTGAAAGCTTAAGCTGCTAGAGAGAGCACACTTTTTACTTTACTTAATTATGCCTTCAAACATGCCCGCTCATGTGTTGGGTTGATTTGCTTAATGAGCTAAGCACATGAAAATTCTTTTTGATAATGAGTGGCAGTCAGACTCGAACCCAGAATGTGAGAATTGTGACCAGGAAAAGAAATTGAAAGCAAAAATGCTTGGTTACTCCCTCAAGCTATTGAGGGTTTACTAGTGTATTCTAAGAAAGGAAAGAGAATAAAAATTGCAAAGTTGAAGGAATCAAGCTCATTGATCTTATGCTATATTTACTAGATCCGAGTAATATTCACAAGATTCTAACAACTTAAATAACACGTCCTTGGTTATTTATTCTCCCTTTCTACATTATGGTTATATTTATGTTCTAATTTTGGAGTTGTATATGAGAATCTTGGTTTACCTACATTACTTTCACTCCTTTGATGATTAATTTCTAACTAGAATTTTTGTAACATGCAGCTTCTAGGAAGGACCATCAACTTGAGAAGTTTGATTGCAGGTAGGATAAACAAAATGTTCAGAGATAGTCTTGAATTCCTGTTTGATTGCTTTGAATCACAGGATTTATGTGCCATTGTGGTACAAACTCTCACATATCTTTTGAATTAACCCAAAATCTGAACCTTCCTTGGCTCTAAATTGAAAATTTTAATACTTATTCTCTCTCTATCTCTCTCTAAATATATCAGGAACTGGAAATGTTGCAGGACATTTTGCAACTTACTCATGAATTGCTCTCAAAAGACCTTATAATAGATTCTTTCAATCTTATGTTGAACGAGATGCATGACAATGTGAGTGCCAACTTTTCTTGTTGCTTTTTTTTTAATGTCAACTGGATGCTGGAGTTGCCCATGTTAACAAAAGAACGGACATCTAATGATCTTCATTTTGACCACAGAATTGGCCAGTTATTGCATAATACGTCCATGATGTCTTGAAAGACTTCCCTCGGCTACGGCTAACTCATGGGTAGAAGGTAACTTGATGTACCTATCTTTATCTCTGTTTCAATTCCCGACCACTGCAATATTATAATAATGATATAATTAACGATATACATATGCAAACTGACTTCTTTTCCTTTTAAATCCTATAACATGATTAATTTGATATGTTTTATTTTTAGTAGCTTGCATGTACATTTAATGTCCAAATTTGGGTCTAGATAAGGTGTTTTTGTAGAAGAGCTAGGCTCATGACTAGCATCTTGTATGTCCATTATTTTCTTTTTCTTTTTGGATCAATTTATTTAGTCTAGGCATTCCAGATGAAAGGTAATGACTTTTATTATCCTCTTTTGTAGGTGGAGTAGATCAAGAAATAGAAGATGAAGGCAATGAAGATCTAGACCTTACTTAAAATGAATTTTGAATTGCTATAGATGAATGCTCTAGAAATCTTTTGTTGTCAACATTTTGGAACTTACTATCTTGAAACGTATTAAACTTATGCATTTAGGGTAAAATATTTACTTTTATGGATATTATTAGCTTGTTGGACTAGTTATATTATTAATAGTTTCATTTTGTAATTTATTTAAATTTTAGTGTTATTTCTGTTTTAAATGAACTATTACAATAGTCTACCAGAACCGTTGCAATAGGACACAAATGGCATTACATTAGAATGTAAACAGTTCCAATAGACCTGATAAGCCATTCTAAAATGCCCTCTAAACCATTCCAATAGGTATTTAAAACTGTAGTAATACAAAAATAGCTGTTACAATAGCTTAAAGAGATCGTTATTATATCCATAAATAACAGTAACAATAGCTTACCAAAGTGTTGCATTAGATAATATGGTAATGGTTATGAGCCGTTGCACATACATTATAGTAACGGTTTTAAACCATCCTAATTGGAAGGAATAATCATTCTGATAGAGAAAGGGAAAACCGTTGCGATAGATGTCTCTATAGAAACGGAGATAAAAACCATTCCAAGAACCTTTCCAATAGCTCTATTGGCACGCGAGCGGATGTGACGGTCTGTAAACCATTCCAATATCGCTACGACAATGGTTTATCTACTACTGGAACGGTTTTTCATGCGTTACCGTAGACCAATTTTCCAGTAGTGGCACATCCTAAAACATCATTCAAACTTGTTTCAATCATCAAAAACCTCAACCAACGCCAAAACCATCAAATTATATCGGATTCAAGCCTAAGTTTTTCTAAAACTCTCGAAACACGCATTCGATCAAAAACCCAATCAAACGACGTCCGAATGACCTAAAACTTTGCACACACATCCCAAATCACTTAATAAAGCTACAGAAAATCTCGGAATTCCATTCCGACCCTTGGATCAAAATCTTACCTATCGACTGGAATTTGCCAAAATACTAACTTTGCCAATTCAAGCCTAATTCTACACCGGACCTCCAAAATCACTTCCGATCATACTCCTAGGTCACAAACCATCTAACGAAGCTAACCAAATCATAAAAAATCCAATACAAACTCATATACAAATAAGTCAACTCTCGGTCAAACCTTTCAAATTCAAAGCTTTCAACTGATATTGTTATTTCAAATTCATTTCGAATCTTTCCGAAAACCAAAACCAACGATCCACATTAGTCATAATACCCAACACGGGGCAAGTCATGCCTGAGAACTAGCAATCAAAGTGAAAAAGTTTATAATGACAGGTCAGGTCGTTACAGACATAGTCTATCTCGAATACAAATGTCAACAGAACATGAAAATTGATAGAAGAGTCGTCCGGCCTACGGATGCCAGCAAGGCTACCTTTGAGTCTCGTGGACTGAAGGTCGGCTCCTTGATTATTGTTGCACACCATAAGCTGCTCCGACACCCGAATCTGTGCAAAAGAGCACAGAGTGTAGCATCAGCATAACCGACCCCATGTGCTGGTAAATGACTAGCCTAACCCCGGCGAAGTAGTGACGAGGCTAGACCGGATGTGACGACCCAAAGGGTCATCACCTCTTTTAATTAATTCTGTGCTTCCGAGGCCTTGAAAACCTCATCTAAAGTCACCTCGATTAGCATGCACAGTCCGGGCACGTAGCCGGAAATCTTAAATGTGAAATTATGTGAAAAATGATAAATTTTGATGTTAAAATTAATAAATTTGACTTTGTTTAACATTTTAGGTAAACGAATCCAGACCTGTGATTTGATGGTCCCAGTGGGTCCGTAAGAAAATATGGGACTCGGGCATATGCCCGGAATTGAATTTCGAGGTCCCGAGCCCGAAAAATGAATTTTTAAGAGAAATTGTTTTTCCAAAATTGTTAAGGAAAATTGAAATGATATTTGATTAGAACGTATTGGTATCGAGCTTGTATTTTGGTTCCGGCACCCGGTACAGGTCTTATATATGTTTTAAGTCATCCCTATGAAATTTGGTTGAAAAACGGACGTCGTTTGACGTGATTCGGACCTAAATTGGAAAAATTGATGTTTTATGAAGTTTGAAAGAATAAGTTCGTAAGATGTTTTTGAGATTGTGTATTTGGTTTGGAGCCCTGAGGGCTCAAGTGAGTTTTGGATAGGCCACAGGTGCATTTTGAACTTTAAAAAAAAATCAGGTATCCCTGTTCTGCAGTCTTCGCATTTGCGAAGCAGGTCTCGAAAATGCGAGCTCGCAAATGCGAGCCTAGCATCGCAAATACTAGAAGGGAAATTGTGCCTCATGATCGCAAATGCGACCAAATGGTCCGTAAATGCGAAACAGGGCTTGTCGCAAATGCGACATTTTATATCGCAAATGCGAAGCCTCTCATTTTGTACAGTGTTCGCAAATGCGAACATCATTTCGCAATTCCCACATCTGAGGGTCGGGTTTCGCAAATGTGAACCCTTGTTCGCAATTCCCATATCAAAACACAACTCCTTTGGGCGATTTTCCAAGAACAAATCTTCTTCCAAATCAATTGTAAGTTAGTTTTTACTCATTTCTTTCAATCATTTACATCTTTTAACATGATTTCAACCAAAAATCAAAGATTTTCATGGGAGAAATTGGGTGTTTTGGGTAGAATCTAGGTTTTTTCAAAAATTAGTGATTTGGACCTCAATTTGAGGACCGATTCCAAAACAAATTATATATTTGAGTTCGTGGGTGAATGGATAATTGGTTTTTGGTTCGAACCTCAGGCTTTTACCACGTGGGCCCTAGGGCGATTTTTGACTTTTTGGGTAAAACTTTGGAAAACTCATTTTCATGCATTGGGGTTGATTCATTTAGTGTTTATTAATGTAATTAAATAATTTATGATTAGATATGAGCGAATTGGCGGTGGAATCATGGGGTAAAACTATAATTGAGGCTAGAGTTGTGTTCAAGGCATTGAGGTAAGTGTTTGGTCTAACCCTAGCTTGAGGGATTAGGAGTTGGGTCTTATTTTCTAATTGCTTCTTGTTGGGTACGACGTATAGGCATGGTGATGAGTATCTATATGTTGGTGTCGAGCACGACCGTGGGTCTTAAATTGATAATTGTTGTATTCTTAAATGACCCTTCGGATGCTTTAAATTGATGACTCTTGATATTGAGTGGAGATTTAGTTTATTCTCGTGGACTTTATTTATGCTTGAGTACTAGTATTAATCGAGCTGAGTAAGAGTTGAGCTAGGATTTGGTTATAGCTGATTTCTCCCTTGCCGAGATGGTTATTTGATATTGTTGTTCCCTTGCCGGGAAATATTATATTGTTTTGTTTTCCTTGCCGCAATTTTATTGTGACTTTGTGTTGAATTAAAATGGGAGCGGGTGGTACGGCTACCGCAGGTTATCGATTTAAATGGGAGTGGGTGGTACGCCTACCACGAGTTATGATGAAATGGGAGCGGGTGATACGCCTATCACAAGTTATTGATTGAAATGGGAGCGGCTGGTATGCCTGCTACAAGTTATTGATTGAAATGGGAATGGGTGGTACGCCTACCATAAGATATTGATGAAATAGGAATGGGTGGTACGCCTACCATAAGTTATGATGAAATGGGAGCTGGTGGTACGCCTACCACGAGATTTGATGAAATGGGAGCAGGTGAAACGCCTACCATGGAAACATTGAGAAATGGGATCGGGTTGCACGCCTGCAACGAGATGTGTGCTGACAGCGAAATCTGCTTTTATTTCTCTTATCCGTGTTAGAGTTAATTTATTGATGTTCCTTATCATTCTCTTGAAATTCTATATTATCTGCTATCCCGGTAGCATGTTCCCCTCCCATTTAAAATTTTTATTCTTGTTATTTTTCTCGTTGTAGATGTATATATATATAACTGCACAGGTTTATGTGGTAGTCCTGTCTAGCCTCGTCACTACTTCGCCGGGGTTAGGCTAGGCACTTACCAGCATATGGGATCGGTTGTGCTGATACTACACTCTGTGCTCTTTTGCACAAATCCAGGTACCAGATAGCAGCTGTAGTTCGGGAGTCTTCCTTCAGTCCACCGAGACACCGAGGTAGCCTTCTAGGAGTCTACAAGCCCGGCGTCTCCCCTATCTTACATTTCATTCTGTTATCTCATGTTTTGAGACAAACAGTGTTATTCTTCCTTCAAACTGTTGTATTTAGTACTCTTAGTAGTCCGTGGATGTTGTGACACCGGTTCTTCGGTAGAAGCATACGATGATTTCTGTATTATTGCTCAGTTTATTTAGTAGTCTTCCGCTTTAATTTCATATTTCTGGTGTTGTTCTAATATTTAACGCTTGTTGTTATGCTTGGTAAAAAGAATTTGAAATGAAAGAGTTAGGAGTTTATGATTTGTGGCTTGCCTAGCTTCTATGAGTAGGCGCCATCACGACCCCCGAGGGTGGAAAATTCGGGTCGTGAGAAGTTGGTATCAGAGCTCTAGGTTACATAGGTCTTACAACTCACGGACAAGCTTAGTAGAGTCTGAGGGATTGGTACGAAGACGTCTGTATTTATCTCCCAGAGGCTACAGAGTTTGGAAAAGTTTCACCTTTGTTCTTTCTTGTCGTGCGGTTTGGTTCCTCAATGATAATTGAATTTCTACTCTGTTATTTCGCAGATGGCGAGAACATGCGCTTCCTCATCTTCTGATTAACAGTCTGAGCCCCAGGCAGCTCCCACTAGGGGCAAAGGGTGAGGCCGAGGCCGAGGTAGGGGCAGATCTCAACCCCGAGCAGCAGCACCATAGTTCAGGCACCAGGTGTTCCATAACCCGCCCAGCCAGCTAGAGGTAGGGGTAGAGGTGCTAGATTTGGAGGTAGAGATCATAGAGGTGGAGCTCAGACCGCCAGAGGTAGAGGCCAGCTAGCAACAGGCTGATCCGGAGAGGTAGATTAGAGTGGTAAGGCCCAGCCTCGATGCTATGCTCTTTAGGGCAGGCCCGAGACAGAGGCTTCAGATGCGGTTATTACAGGTACGGTTATGGTTTGTGATAGAGGTTCTTCAGTGTTGTTTGATTCGAGGTCTACGTTCGTATGTGTCATCGTGTTTTTCCCCGTATTTGGTCATGCCTAGAGATGCATTGGTTATTCTTGTTTATGTGTCTACACTAGTGGGTAACTCTATTATGGTTGATCGAGTCCACCGTTCTTGTGTCGTGGTGATTGGGGGTCTGGAGTCTCATGTAGATTTGTTGCTTTTAGACATGGTTGAATTTGATATTATATTGGGGATGGATTCGTTATCACCTTACCACTCTATCTTGGACTGTCATGCCAAGACTGTGACCTTAGCTTTACCGGGTATGCCTCATTTAGAGTGGAGATGGACTCCTGCTCATTCTACCCGCAGTGTTATATCATATTTGAAGGCTTGGCGTATGGTTGAGAAGGGGTGTTTAGCCTATATAGCCTATGTTTCTGATTCCAGTGTTGATGTTCCCTCTATTGATTTTGTGCCCGTTGTTTGTGAGTTCCCTGATTTTTTTCCTTCAGACCTGCCGGTTATGCCACCCGATAGGGATATTGACTTTTGCATTGAATTGGTACCGGGCACTCATTCCATTTCTATCCCACCGTATCATATGGTACCGCCTAAGTTGAAAGAGCTAAAGGATCAATTGCAGGATTTGCTTGAGAAGGGTTTCATTGGACACAGTGTCTCACCTTGGGGTGCGCTGATGTTATTTTTCAAGAAGAAGGATGGGTCAATGAGAATGTGTATTGATTACCGACAATTAAACAAGGTAACGATCAAGAATAAGTATTCGCTGCCGAGGATTGATGATTTGCTCGACCAGCTTCAGGGTGCTAGGGTATTTTCCAAGATTGACTTGTGATTTGGCTACCATCAGTTGAAGATCAGGGCATCTGATGTCCCTAAGACAGCCTTCCGCACTCGGTACGGGTATTATAAGTTCTTGGTTATGTCATTCGGGTTGACAAATACCCAGCAACTTTCATGGACTTGACGAACCGAGCATTCAGGTCTTATTTGGACTCATTCATGATAGTCTTCATTGATGATATATTGATATATTCCCGTAGCTAGGAGGAACATGAGCAGCACCTTAGACTGGTTCTTCAGACTCTGAGGGATAGTCGGTTATATGCTAAGTTCTCGAAGTTTGAATTCTGGTTAGGTTTAGTTGCATTTCTGGGTCATGTTATATCAGTAGAGGGTATTCAGGTTGACCCAAAGAAGATCGAGGCAGTCAACAACTAGCCTAAACCAGCATTAGCTACAGAGATTTGGAGTTTCTTTGGGTTGGCAGGCTACTATCGATGGTTCGTGGAGGGGTTTTCATCTGTTACAGCCTCGATGACCAGATAGATCTAGAAGGGTGCCCAGTTCAGATGGTCGGATGAGTGTGAGGCAAGCTTTTAGAAGCTCAAGATAGCTCTGACTACGGCACCGGTGTTGGTTCTGCCCACAGGTTCAGGGCCTTATAAAGTCTATTGTGATACTTCCCGTGTTGGGCTTGGAGCAGTGTTGATGCAAGATGGCAAAGTCATTGCCTATGCTTCGAGGCAGTTGAAGATTCATGAGAAGAACTATTAGGTTCATGACTTGGAGTTGGCAGCCATAGTTCATGCATTGAAGATTTGGAGGCATTACTGTATGGCGTGGCATGTGAGGTGTTCACTAATCACAAGAGTCTCCAGTACTTGTTCAAGCAAAAGGAGTTGAATTTGAGGCAAAAAAGGTGGATGGAGTTGTTGAAAGATTATGATATCACTATCTTATATCACCCGAGAAAAGCCAATATGGTGGCTGATGCTTTGAGTAGGAAGTCAGCCAATCAGTTCGTGAGGCTGGATATTTTTGAGCCCAGTTGTGTGTTATCTTGCATGGTCACTCGTTCTTCATTATTAGAGCGTACTCGTGATCGGCAGTATGATGATCCCCATTTGTGTGTTCTTAGAGACATGGTGCAGCGCGGAGGTGCCAGGCATGTCACCTTAGATGAGGATGGAGTTTTGAGATTGTAGGGTCAAGTATGTGTGCCTAATGTGATGGGCTCCGAGAGTTAATTTTGGAGGAGTCCCATAGCTCCCGGTACTCTATTCATCTGGGCGCCGTGAAGATGTATCAGGATTTGCGGCAACATTATTGGTGGCGTAGAATGAAGAAGGATATCGTAGCATATGTGGCTCATTGTTTAATTTATAAGCAGGTTAAGTACGAGTATCAAAGGCCTGGTAGGTTATTTAAGGGGATTGAGGTTCCCGAGTAGAAGTGGGAGCGGATCACTATGGACTTCGTTACTGGACTTCTGTTTACTTGGAAGAAGTTCGATACAATTTGGGTCATTGTTGATAGGCTGATCAAGTCAGCGCATTTCATTCATGTGGCAGTCTCCTATTCTTCTAAGAGGTTAGCTGAGATCTATATTCGGGAGATTGATCGCCTTTATCGTGTGCCCGTATCCATCATTTCGGACCGGGGTACGCAGTTTACCTCCCATTTCGTGAGAGCAGTTCAACAAGAGTTGGGCACCCAGGTTGAGTTGACCACATCATTTCGTCCCAGAGGGATGGTCAGTCCGAGCGGAATATTCAGATTTTGGAGGATATGCTCTGAGCTTGTGTTAATGATTTTGGAGGTTCGTAGGATCAGTTTGTAATGATCTGACCGGTTGTTTTGAGCTCTAGCACGTCATTCAGCTGTCTAAGGCCATGAACATCTTCATTTCAGGTGTTATGACTTGTACGCGTGGTCAGAATTGAATTTCAGGAAGTTCGAAGTTGATTTGGGAAGAGAATTATCATTTCGAAAGCTTAAAGTTGAAATAATTAACTAGGATGTGATTTTTGAGTAAACAACCTCGGAATAAGGATCTGAAGGTTCCAGCAGGTTCGTATGATGATTTCGGTCTTGGGCGTATGCCCGGTTCGGTTTTGGATAACCCGGGAGCATTTTGGCACCTATTGTGGAAGTTAGCATTTTAGAAGAAATTTCATAAGTTTTGCTTGAAGTGCATTTCAGTGTTATCGATGTCCATTTAAGATTTTGAGCTTGTGAATAGCTCCGTATGGTGATTCTGGAGTTGGGAGCGCGATCAAAAGGGAATTCGGAGGTCCGTAGGTCATTTTGAAGTTATTTGGCTAAAGATAGAAAATTGAAGGTTTTTGAGGAGTTTGACCGGAAGTGGAATTTTAGATATCGGTGTCGAAATCTGATTCCAAAAGTTGGAGTAGGTCCGTAATGTCGACTATGACTTGTGCGCAAAATTTAAGGTCAATCAGACGTAATTTGATAGGTTTAAACATCGAAAATAGAAGTTTGAAATTTTAAAGTTCATTAAGTTTGGATTGGTGGTTGATTCATGATTTCAGCGTTATTTGATGTGATTTGAGGCCTCGGGCGAGTCCGTTATGTGTTTTGGGATTGGTTGGTATGATTGTTTGGTGTCCCAGGGGCCTCGGGTGGATTCCGGGTGATTTATGGATCGAGATTTGGAATTTTGGATAGCTGAAGGGTCTGATTGCTGGTATTATTGCTTCTGCGGTGGGTTAACCGCAGAAGCTGCCCCGCAGAAGCAGAAAAGGGAACTGCAGAAGTGGTTGGAAGTGAAGGCAGCTGGGACCGCAGATGCGGTAATATTTTCGTAGAAGCGGGACCGCATCTACGGAAGGATGATCGCAGAAGCGAATTTTGGTCAGGGCTCTTGGACTGCAGAAGCGAAAAAGGACAGCCTAGTGGAAGCCACAGAAGTGGCAGATTGTCTGCAAAAGCGGGACAGCGAAAGCGGAGGTTTTTCCGCAGAAGCGGAAAATGCTGGAGGCAGAGAGGGGTTTTAAAAATCGGATTTTGGCCATTTCCTCTCATATGTTCTTGGCTTGGGCGATTCTTGGAGGGGTTTCAAGAGAGGATTTTCATCATCAATGATAAGGTAAGTTATCCCCACCTATTTTGAGTTAAACACATCAACTATGTATGGATTAGAGAATTGAAATTAGTATAAACTTGAGGTTTTGGTGAAAAACCTAGATATTGACATTTCTTGGAATTTAACCACGATTTTGGGTATGGAATTGAGCGTAAATTATATATTTGAGTTCGTGAGGTTATGGATAGACTTACTCTTCGATAATTTTGGAAATCTGGGCGCGTGGGCCCAAGGGCAATTTTGTTAACTTTTCGATCGGGGTTAGGAATTGTTATAAATTGGATTATAATGAGTACCTTAGCATATATTAATGGACATAATTATTGGCTAGTTTTGAAGCGTTGTACATCGATTCGAGTCTTCGGAAGGGCGTGGAATGCCAGTTATGGATCTTCGGAGCGAGGTGAGTCTCCTTTCTAACCTTGTAAGAGGGAATTGTCCCCATATGTGAAATAATTGATTATGTGCTCCTATTTGTAGGGGCTACGTATGCACGAGGTGACGAGAATCCGTGCGTAGATACTATTATGCTATTTTTCGGGTAGTTAGGACCCAAAGCATTCTATACTTGGATTATTACGAACTTATTGATAGCTTGAATTGCTTAAATCACATCGAATTAGTAAACAAATTTCTAAACAGATAAAACTTCATTTTTCTTAAATGGTTAAAGAGGACTTGTTTTCATTGGATAATTAATTCGTATGGACTTCTTGATTGAATGTCTGTGTGTTTATTTATGGAATGGGCCGAACGCCTCAGCAGATTAAATGAGCGCGCTGTCGACCCTCGGCAAGTGCACAGTTTATTTCTGTTGGATCGGGCCGTCGCCTCGGCATAATATGCGCATGCTTACATTGCTTATCTTGAAACTTATTGAAGTTGATATTGCCTTTTTATGGCCGATATAAACTAATAAAGATAACGAAAAGTAAAATCTTGCTCTATGAGTTATAATTGCTAGATAAATCCATGTTATCCTCACATCTTCACCATATTATCATTGGAGCACTAGTAACTGTCGAAGTTGACTATCTCGTCTCTACTTCTTCGAGATTGGACGGGATACTCATTGAGTACACGTTGTTTACGTACTCATACTACACTTCTGTGCATTTTTGTTGCACAGGTATATGTAACTCTAGCGGTCTACTGGGTGTAGCAGCACGGATGATTCTGGGACTAGGTGAGCTGCATTATTCGAGACGGCCGCAGCTAGAGTAGTCCCTTCCAGTATACTATATTTACTTCCTGTCCACTATATTCCAGACGGATGTTGTATCTTATTTCCTTGTCAGTAGTTGCTCATGCACTTGTGACACCGGGTTCTGGGATGGTTTTGAAATATTTGGTAGTAACTGCTTATCATTTAATTTGATTTGAGACAACTGTCTTTTAAATTGCTAAATTTGAAGGAAAATCCTAGATTTCAAAAGTACTAAAACGAGAATTTGATTTAAGTAATTTGGTTGGCTTGCCTGACAGCAGTGTCCGGCGCCATCACGACCCTTAATGGATTTTGGGTCGTGACACAGTTCTTGCCTTTAGAGGAGTTTGTCTACAACAACAGCTACCAGTCAATCATTTAGATGGCTCCTTATGAGCCTTATATGATAGGCGGTATCAGTCTCTGTTGGATGGTTTTAGCCAGGAGAGGCTCAGTTGTTTGGTACGTATCTGGTTCAAGAGGCCTTGGACAAGGTCAAGATCATTTAGGATAGGCTTCGTTCAGCTCAGTCCAGGCAAAAGATCTATGCAGACTGCAAGGTTCGAGATGTGGCTTTTATGGTTGGTGAACGGGCATTGCTCCGAGTGTCGCCTATGAAAGGCGTGATGACATTTGGGAAGAAGGGCAAGGTTAGCCCTAGGTTCATCGGTCCGTTTGAGATTCTTGATGGAGTGGGAGAGGTGGCTTATAGACTTGCTTTGCCGCCGAGCTTATCAGCCGTACATCCAGTGTTTCATGTGTCCATGCTTCGGAGGTATCACGACGATCCAACCCACGTGTTAGATTTCAGCACTGTCCAGTTGGACAAGGACTTGTCTTATGAGGAGGAGCAAGTAGCTATTCTAGATCGGCAGGTTCGTCAGTTGAGGTCCAAGAGCTTCCTTTCTGTTCATGTTCAATGGAGAGGCCAGCCTCCTGAGGCATCGACCTGGGAGTCCGTAGGAAAATATGGACTCGGGCGTATCCCCGAATCGAATTCCGAGGTCCCGAGCCCGAGAAAAGAATTTTTAAGATAAATTGCTTTTCTGAAATTGTTAAGGAAAATTGAAATGATATTTGATTAGAACGTGTTGGTATCGGGCCCGTATTTTGGATCCGGCGCCCGGTACAGGTCTTATATATGTTTTAAGTCATTCTTGCGAAATTTGGTTGAATACGAACGTCGTTTGACGTGATTCGGACCTAAATTGGAAAATTTGATGTTTTATGAAGTTTGAAAGAACTCTTGAATTTTGAGGTTTAATTCGATATATATGATATTATTTTGGCGATTTGATCGCGCGAATAAGTCTGTAGGATATTTTTGAAGTTGTGTCTATATTTGGTTTGGAGCCCTGAGGGCTCGGGTGAGTTTTGGATAGTCCACGGGTAAATTTTAATCTTTGAAAAAATATGTGGTATCCCTGTTCTGCAGTATTCGCATTTGCAAAGCAGGTCTCACAAATGCGAGCATGGCATCGCAAATGCGAAAAGGGAAATTGTGCCTCATGATCGCAAATGCGACCAAATGGCCCGCAAATGCGAAACAGGGCCTGTCGTAAATGCGACATTTCATATCGCAAATGTGAAGCACCTTATTTGTTACAGTGTTCGCAAATGCAAACATCATTTTGCAATTCCCACATCTAAGGGTCTGGGTTCGCAATTCCCATATCAGAGACCTGCAATTTTCTATACTTTAATCGATTTTAAGTTATTTTTCACACCATTTTCAAAACACAACTCCTTTAGGCGATTTTCCAAGATCAAATCTTCTTCCAAATCAATTGTAAGTCAGTTTTTACTCATTTCTTTCAATAATTTACATCTTTTAACATGATTTCAACCTAAAATCAAAGATTTTCATGGGAGAAATTTGGTGTTTTGGGTATAACCTAGGTTTTTCAAAAATTGGAGATTTGGACCTCAATTTGAGGTCCGATTTCAAAACAAATTATATATTTGAGTTCGTCGGGGAATGGGTAATCGGATTTTGGTTCGAACCTCGGGTTTTGACCATGTGGGCCCGGGGGCAATTTTTGACTTTTTGGGTAAAACTTTGAAAAACTCAATTTCATGCATTAGGGTTGATTCATTTAGTGTTTATTAATGTATTTAAGTAATTTGTGATTAGATACGAGCGAATTGGCGGTGGAATCACGGGGTAAAGCTGTGATTGAGGCTTGAGTTTTGTTCAAGGCATTGAGGTAAGTGTTTGGTCTAACCCTAGCTTGAGGGATTAGGAGTTGGATCTTATTTGCGAATTGCTTCTTGTTGGGTACGATGTATAGGCATGGTGACGAGTATCTATACGTTGGTGTCGATCATGACCGTGAGTCTTAAACCCCCAATTTCCACCATGAAAAATCTTTGATTTTTGGTTGAAATCATGTTAAAAGATGTAAATGATTGAAAGAAATGAGTAAAAACTAACTCACAATTAATTTGGAAGAAGATTTATTCTTGGAAAATTGCCCAAAGGAGTTGTGTTTTGAAAATGATGTGAAAATGACTTAAAATCGGCTAAGTATAGAAAATTGCAGGTCTATGATATGGGAAATATGAACAGGGATTCGCAATTGCGAACCCCGACCTTTCAGATGTGAGAATTGCGAAGTGATGTTCACATTTGCGAACATTGTACAAATTGAGGGGCTTCACATTTGCAATCAAAAATGTCGCATTTGCGATAGGCCCTGCTTCACATTTGCGGACCAAATGGTCGCATTTGCGATGTCAGGCTCGCATTTGCGAGACCTGCTTCGCAAATGCGAAGACTGCAGAACAGGCATACCAGAATATTGTCAAAGTTCAAAAATGCACCCGTGGCCTATCCAAAACTCACCCGAGCCCTCGAGGCTCCAAACCAATTACACAAACAACCTTAAAAACATCCTACGGACTTACTTGTGCCATCAAATCGCCAAACGTCATAAACATCGAATTAAACCTCAAAATCCAAGAATTCTTTCAAACTTCATAAAACATCAAATTTTCCAATTTAGGTCTGAATCACGTCAAACGACGTCAGTTTTCAACCAAATTTCACAGGAATGACTTAAACCATATATAATACCCGTACCGAGAACCGGAACCAAAGTACGGGCCTGATACCAACACGTTCTAATCTATTTTTATTTCAAATTTCCTTAAAAATTTTCAAAAAATAATTTTATTGAAAAATTTATTTCTAGGGCTTGGGACCTCGGAATTCGATTTCGTGCATACGCCCAAGTCCTGTATTTTCTTACAGACTCTCCGGGACCATCAAATCACGGGTCTAGGTCTGTTTACCTAAAAAGTTGACTAAAGTCAAATTTATTCATTTTAACATCAAAACTTAGCATTTTTCATAAAAAATCATGTTTAAGCTTTTCGTCTATGCGCTCGGATTGCGCACACAATTTGAGGTAACTCTAAATGAGCTTTTCATGGCTTCGGAGACACAAAATTCAATTAAAATAGGTGATAACCCTTTGGGTCGTCACAAGAATCACGCAAAACTTCAGCATTCTAGTAGATGGGCCTGAAGTAGCAAGTGTGTTGAACAAAGTGTGCTGAAGTTTTTGTTGCAATTGCTCAACTTAAGCATAGTAGCTGAAGTTTTGTTCTTATTTGCTGAAGTGTTTGTTTGTAATTGCTGAATTTAAGCATAGTAGCTGAAGTTTTGTTCTCTATTTGCTGAAATTTTTATTTGTAATTGCACTAAATAAGCTTAAGTTTTTTTGTCATGGATTCACTAATTTTGTTATTAAGCTTTTTCAAAAACTTCAGCAGAAGATGCGGAAGTTATTTAGTTCATTTATAAAAACTTCAGCACTAATTAAGCTGAAGTTTTTTTGTCCTGGATAAACTTTTTCAAAAATTTCGGCAGAAGTTGCTGAAGTAATTTAGTTCATTTGTAAAAACTTCAGCACTAAAAGCTGAAGTTTTTTTGTCCTGAATTCATTAATTTTGTCATAAAGCTTTTTCAAAATCTTCAGCAGAAGATGCTCAAGCTATTTAGTTAATTTGTAAAAACTTCAGTACTATATAAGCTGAAATTTTTGAAAAGGCTTTCTAACATATATAGTACTAGATAAATTAATTAGATTGCCAACAGTATCTAAATCATATATGTTGGAAATAATAAACGTGAAAAGAACAGAATTATCATTGTCCACTAACTTACTTACATGGAAATATTCACAAATTTTTGAAAAGGCTTTATTTGTTTTTAAATAATCTGATAAACATATTTATGGCAATCATCCTATGAACTGAAGTTTCATAGCAGCACCAACAGCAGCAGAAGAAAGAAGAAGAAGAAGAAGAAGAAGAAGAAGAAGAAGAAGAAGAAGAAGAAAACGAAGGGGGAGAAGGAGGAGGAGAAATGGGGCTGTAGTTGTTTAAAAAGTGAGTACAAGCTAAAACTTTAAAAAAAAATGGGTATATGTTAAATGAGGGCGACCAAATAGGACGCCCCGTATAATTTTTACATCTTTTTAGGGTGAGTCTTTTGTTCTTGCCTTTTTGTCCTCTTACCTTCTCTTTTTCTTCCATTCTACTTTTGGTTGTTGGTGATCAGGGGTGGCCTAATGAATTCTGTGGCCTAAAGCCAAATTCTATGAGGGACCTTAATTTTTTTAAATTTTTTTAGATGAGAAGTTATTAATAATTTTTTTATATTCAATTTATTTTATAATAACTCTTTCTCAATTGACAATATAGTTAATCCATTTAACCTCTCTTCATACATTATTGAGCTTAGTTAAGATTTTATAAATTTTAATTTCATAAAACTTCTTTGTGCTGAAGTAACGGTAACAGGAGTTAATAAAATTATTCTATAAGCAATATAGACATTTGTAAAAGAATCAAATATTTTTATTTGATTGAGTATATCAGTTAAATTGTTATCTACTAACTGTACTATTTTTCTTAACACTTTTAATTTAGAAAATAAATCTAAACCATCAGTATCAGATCGATTAATATGCTTCAAGGAACACTCAAGATTAAGGCAGTATTTTTCTAAATTTCCATAGTGATCTTAGCTTTTTACGTTAAATAGAAAACAGAAATTATTTCATATACTTCAAATTGTTCAAATCTATTTTGAAGTGAAAAAGATAGTCTTCCCAACAAACACTTTTTCTTTGCGGGAATCCTATTACCCCTAAACATATTTTAAATATAATTATTTGCACCCTTAACGCTGATAACCAAACTCTTGGCAAGTCGTGAGCTACACACGCTCTCACATGTATTTTTAGTACTTTTTTATTCTTTCTTCCTTATCCTTTTTTCTTATTTCGTATTATTCTCATTTTTTTGTTATTTCATTCTCTTTCTTTTTGTTTTGGTCACCGGCGGTATAAAATGGTGGTCGTCGAAATTTCAAAAATATCATTTCTTCTTTAAGTTCCGAATACACTGCGTCAGCGACGAAGCTGAGAAGGAAGATTAGAGACAATAGATTATTAAGTATTTGTGTTATGAGAAATTACTCTGATATTCCATGAAGTATTATAGAATAACTTATAGGGCTTGAACTGTGTTAAACTGATAATTAAAAAGTAGTTAGGTGGCACTTTGATTTTTGTTTTTGTTTGGATCTCCTGGTATCCCGAGGGTCTCTTGGTATCCTTAATAGTTATATATATATACATGTGCCAGGGATCTCTTGGAATCCCTCACTCTCAGTCCAGAGCATATCACGTACAGAGGATCCCCGGGATGTCGTCCCGTAGTCCCAATTTAAAACATACAATAACAGCCCAATCAACAAGAAAATACTAAACTTGGAATAAGTAATAGTAAATTCTAGCCTAACATGCTTCACAGAGTACAAATAAGACATTTTAAGCAAATAGGCAAGTAGGTCAACTAAACAAGATTCTCTAAGCTAACCCAGGAAAAGCTTACAATTAGGATAAACAGCTAAGTAATAAGCTTAAAGTAATTTTATTCCTCGGTAAGAAAACCTCGGGTAGGATCAGGTAAATGGGTCGAAATAAGACCCATCTTTTATTTCGAATCTTACTAAAGATATAAACTCTACTCTTTACTTTCATATCGAGTTTGGTATTTGAATTAAACCAACTTAAAGATAAGTTTCATAGAAAAAAATTGATCTCAAATATTTTCTTAACATCTAATCCGAACACATAACTTTTCCTCAAAATTATTAGGATACCAAGAGATCCCTCGTGCATACGGTGAGGATACCAAGAGATCCTCGGGATACCAAGAGATCCCCAGTTATTATTCCTATTATGACGATGTATCAGGAATTGCGAATGCATTATTGTGGAGGCAGATGAAGAAGGATATAGTTGGATATGTAGCTAGATGCCTCAACTGTCAACATGTGAAGTATGAGCACTAGAGACCGGGTGGGTTGCTTCAGCAGATAGAGATTCTGGAGTGGAAGTGGGAGCGTATCACCATGGACTTCGTATCTGGACTCCTACGTACCTTGAAGAAGTTTTATGCCATTTGGGTTATCGTGGATAGGCTGACCAAGTCCGCTTACTCGGGTGGAGTTGAGCACAACATTTCACCCCCAGACGGACGGACAGTCCGAACGCATCATTTAGATTCTTGAGGATATGCTCCGTGCGTGTGTGATTGAGTTTGGAGGGTCTTGGGATCACTTTTTGCCATTGGCGGAGTTTGCTTATAACAACAGTTATCAGTCCAGCATTCAGATAGTGCCATATGAGGCTCTATATGGTAGGAGGTGTAGATCACCAGTGGGTTGGTTTGAGCCTGGTGAGGCCAGGCTATTGGGCACAGAGATTGTTCATGACGCATTGGAGAAGGTTAAGATGATTCAGGATAGACTCCGTACAGCCCAGTCCAGACAGAAGAGCTACGCGGATAGGAAGGTTCGTGATGTTTCGTATATGGTTGGTGAGCGGGTCCTGCTTCGGGTTTCGCCTATAAAAGGCGTCATGAGGTTTAGGAAGAAAGGGAAGTTGAGTCCGAGGTTTATTGGCCCTTTTGAGATTTTGAGGTGAGTTGGGGAGGTTGCTTATGAGCTTGCCTTGCCTTCCATTTTGGCCGGGGTTCACCCGATATTTCATGTTTCGATGCTCCGAAGGTATCACAGTGACCCGTCGTATGTGTTAGATTTTAGTTCGATCCAGTTGGACAAGGGGCTATCCTATGTTGAGGAGCCAGTGGCTATAGTGGACAGACAGATCAGGAAGTTGAGGTCGAAGAACATTGCTTCAGCGAAGGTTCAGTGGCTGGGTGAGCCGGCCGAGGAGGCGACTTGGGAGACCGAGCGGGATATGCGTAGCTGGTACCCTCATCTTTTTACTTCTTCAGGTATGTTTTCTATGCTCGTTCGAGGACAAGCAAATGTTTAAGTGTGGGAGGATGTAACGATCCGGCCGGTCGTTTTTAGAATTTATGCCCCGGTTCCCTATTAACTGATTCCCCTTAGTTCATTTCTGCTATTTTGGTTTGCCGGAATGTTCGGTGTTGGGTTTCGGAGAGTTTTGGGACACTTAGTACCTAAAAGAGAGCTTAAGTGTTAGAAAGTTGTCCGTAGTCGGAACAATGTGAAGACGGCCCCGAAATGGAAATCTGATTGTTCCGTTAGCTCCGTTAGGTGATTTCGGGGTTGGGAGCATTTTCGGAATGTATTTTGGAGGTTTGTAGCTAATTTAGGCTTGAAATGCCGAAGTTTGAATTTTTGAAGTTGTCGTTCCGATGGTGTGTTTTTGATCCGATGGTCGGAATGGAATCCCGGAAGTTGCAGTAGCTCCATCATGTCATTTGGGATATGTGTGCAAAGTTTTAGGTCATTCGAACGTGTTTTGGTCAGGTTTTTCTATCAAAAGCATATTTTGAGGAAATTTGGAGTTCTTAGGCTTAAATCTTTGATAATTCGAGTTTTCGATGTTGTTTAAGGTATTCTAAGGATAGGTACAAGTTTAAATATGATATTAGGTGTTATTGGTGCTTTTGGTTGAGGTCCCGAGGGCCTTGGGATCATTTCGGATGGTTGACAGAAGGATTTTGGATGTTGGGAGGTATCAAATTTTTGTGCTGCTTCTGGTATTTTTGCATCTGTGGCTTGGGAACAGCAGATATGGTACCGCAGCTACGGCATGGAGGCGAAAGTGGGATTTTTTCCTCAGGAGCCATAGATGCGGTGCAATTTCCGCATAAGCGAAACCGCTCCTGCGGTTAGTGGTCCGCAAAAGCGAATTTGGTGGATTCTTCAGGTTCCGCAAAGGCGGTTGATCTTAAGCAGAAACGGAATCGCATCTGCGAATGGGGGACCGCAGATGTGGAACTTGGCCTTAGGTGCGACTATTTGTCCACAGATGCGGTCCCAGGACCGCAAAAGCGAAAATAGCTTGGCAGAAATAGTGATTTCGAGCGTTTAGTTTCAAAAGTTAGAAAAATCGAATTGGAGCTTGGGAGAGGGTGATTTTGAGAGGGATTTGAAGAGGACATCATTGGGTAACGATTCTTTAACCTTTTCTAGTCGTATTCCATCAATCTTTAGTTAATTTCATCATTTAATTTCAGAATTTTGGTAGAAATTGGGAGAAAAGTTCTTAGAACTTTAATTGAGGATTTAAGGGGTCATTTGGACTCCGATTTCAGTGTTCTTGTTATGTATAGACTCGTGAGAGTACAGGGTTTCTGAAAATATTAATTTTATCCGATTCCGATAGTTGGCCTGAGGGGCGTTTTTGTTATTTTACCTAATTTTGCGCCTTAGCTTTAAATTAAGTAGTATAATCATTTGCTTGAGATGTTATTTATGATATGTGATTGAACTGAATAGATTAGGGCTATTTGGAGTCAGATACTCGTGGCAAAGGCATGGTTTCTAGTTGATTTTTAAGCCGGTTCGAGGTAAGTGGCTTGTCTAACCTTGTGTGGGGGACCTTTCCCCTTAGGACATGATATTTGATATTGGAATGCCTCGTACGTGAGGTGACGAGCGCGTACTTGAGATAATTGCTGAAAATCCATTTTTACTTGAAGTATTTCATTTGAGTTTTCTTGCTTAGCTGTTTATCCTAATTGTAAGCTTTTCCTGGGTTAGCTTAGAGAAGCCTGTTTAGTTGACCAACTTCCCTATTTGCTTAAACTGTCTTGTTTGTACTCTGCGAAGCATGTTAGGCTAGAATTTACTATTACTTGTTCCGAGTTTAGCATTTTTCTTAGTGATTGGGATGTTATTCAATGTTTTAAATTTGGGACGGCATCCCGGGAGATCCCCTGTACGTGATATGCTTTGGACTGAGAGTGCGGGATACCAAAAGATCCCTGGCATATGTATATATATAACTATTGAGGATACCAAGAGATCCCTCGTGCATACGGTGAGTATACCAAGAGATCCTCGGGATACCAAGAGATCCCCAGTTATCATTCCTGTTGTGAGCAGCATTTCCTTGTACTGTTATTGTTTCTGCTTTCTATTACTGCATTTCTTATTTATTCTATTTAGATTCTTGCTGTAGACTTTATCTATACTATTTTCCTTATCCTATCATTTATTATGTTGTATCTCAGTAGGGCCATGACCTTGCTCATCACTACCCAACCGAGGTTAGGCTTGGCGCTTACTGAGTACCACTGTGGTGTACTAATGCCCTTTTCTGTGCATGTTTTTCATGTGCAGATCCAGGTAGCTCTGCCCAAGCGTATCATCCTCGAGGCGGAGAGATCTAGCAGAGACTTCGAGGTACATCTGCTGCGTCCGCATACCAGGAGTCTCTTTCTTATTCTAGCTTTAGCAGTTAGCTTTTCCTTTCGTACTGTTCATTTTAGACATTCTAAAGTTAAAGCAATGTATTTACTTTCCGTTAGCCTGTGTTCCGACGAGTTTCTGGGTTTTGGGGTGATAGTGTAGACTTCCGCATTATTGAGTGGTATATGCCGAGCGGCCTTTATATACAGTTTTCTTTTAATTGTTTAGTTTTAGTTAATTATTCTGCAAGCTATGTTATTTTCCGCATTGTTAGGCTTACCTAGTTATAGGGACTAGGTGCCATCATGACAATGTTCATGGAAGCAAACTGAGGTCGTGAAGATTGACTTCGGAGGCAGTGGGATAAAATTCTTGCCTTTTGCCAAGTTTGCTTACAACAACGGCTATCAGTCCAACATCGAGATGGATCTATTTGAGGCTTTGTATGGCGCCGATGTCTTTTACCCATAGAATGGTTTGAGCTCGCCGATGCTAAGTTATAACTTACTGATTTGGTGAAGGATGCCTTGGAAAAGGTAAAGTTGATTCAGGAGCGATTTCGCACAACACTGTTCATATAGAAGAGTTACACCGATTAGAAGGCGCATAATTTATTGTTTATGGTGGGCGAGAAGGTTCACTTGAAGGTCTTGCTGATGAAGGGAATCATAAGGTTCGGGAAGAAGGAAAAGTTGAACCCAAGGTTTATTGGTCCATTTGAGGTGTTGAGATGAGTTGGAGAGGTTTCTTATGAGCTTGATTTGCCTCACAATCTATCGGGAGTTCATTTGGTCTTCCACGTGTCTATGCTCCAGAAGTATCATACCGACATGTCACATGTTTTAGACTACAACACGGTTCAGCTAAATGAGAGCCTGGGTTATGAGGAGGAACCAGTTGCCATTGTTGACATAGAGGTTCACCAGTTAAGGTCCTAGAAAATTTCTACTGTAAAATCTTAGTTGAGGGGTTAACTAGTCGAGGAGGTGACTTGAGAGACCGAAGAGGACATGTGGAGCAGATAGCCATACTTATTCTGCACTCCTAGTATGATTCTTGACCCATTTGTGGACGAACATATGTTTAAGAGGTGGAGAATATAATAACCCAAGCAGTCATTTTGCTTTTTAGAATTGTTTCCCTAAATAAGACTTCCGTATATACTTTTACTATTTTATAACTCGGGGATGGTTAGTTCGGGTTTGGAAGGGTTCGGGTTGAAATCGGAACACTTAGTTCCTTAATATTAAATTTAAAAGGTTAAGTTAAACTTGGGTCAACATTTCTAATGAACGACCTCAAAATCGGGATTTGATGGTCCCAATAGGTTCGTATGATGATTTTGGACTTGGGCGTATATTCGGATCGGGTTTTGGATGACCGAGAGCATTTCGACGAATAAAGTTGAAAGTTGGTGCATGGAAGGTTTTAAAAATCTTTAAATTTGGTTTGGAGTAGGTTTTCGTATTATCGAGGTCCGTTTGGGATTTCAAGTCCGGGAATAGTTCCATATTGTGATTTAAGACTTGCACGCAAAATATAATGTCATTCAGAATAGTCTAAGTACGATTCGGCACATTCGGAGTAAGTTGAAAAAACTTAAAATTCATAAGTTGATACTATATGGCTTTGGGTTGTGATCCTTAGTTTTAATATGTTTTTCTGCATTCCGGGGGTGCAATCAAGTCCGTTTTATGTTTATCAACTTACCGATATGTTTGGTCAAGGCCTCGGGATTTTCAATAAATAGAAAATCAAGAACACATAAATAAAAATTAAACCAGTAGATTCTTAATATATCGATCAAATAAAGAAGAAAATATAAGAGATGGATTGACTTGCATGAAATTGGGGCTTCACCACCGCCGGAGAATCATGGACGAGCAGCAAACGTGAGAGTTTAGCAAAGAAGAAATGCCACAATAAAAAGAGTGTGCATAACTTTTGTCACACCTCCTTTCGGCGCTACCGCACCCCGCGAAGGGCGTGGTGGAAGGGAGTTTTTCCAATTAAAGGAC
>MU698544.1:8548-25549 GCA_026770625.1 Nicotiana glauca | reverse complement strand
CCCCTACCCCACCCCTTTTTTCTGTGATTTTCAGGCAACCCCTCCTCTTTCCCGAGCTAGGTAGCCCCCCTTATTTTTTGTGAGGTTTGTTGTGTGTGTGATTTTTAGGTACTAGTCGCGGAGGACGAGGCGAGCTTGCGGAGTTTGGATGTGAAGAGCAAAGCAACACCGGCCGAAACGTGCAAGAGCTGGCGGTAGTTGATATCGGGCGAATCAAAGCATATTTCCAGGTTTTTCCACCGGGAGTTGGTACCTCCCGACCTCTTGTTTACTTTTTACACCCTTTTACGTTTTCTAGCTAAGCATCCTGTGTGTGGTTTACTCTGTCACTACCTAGCTTGCATCCTTTTGCGTATTCTGCTATAGTGCGTGTGTGCATCACTGTTCTCCGTTGTCGGTTGGAGGGATAGTGGCCGCGGCGGGGCATGATAGTGTAAGGTCATGTCCTCGGAGGTGGGGGTGATGGCAGGGGTGAGTAGGGGGCAGGGAGCGGTTCTGCAGGTAGGGCGGGAGGCAAGGGTGGGAAGGAGGTAGCGGACGCTCATAGATTAAGGATTGGGTCGTGGAACATAGGCACTCTGATGGGTAGGTCCATTGAGTTGGCAAAGATTCTTCAGAAGAGGAGGGTCAACATAGCCTGTGTTCAGGAGACTAGGTGGAAAGGATCGAAGGCGAGAAATGCAGACGGGTTTAAGTTGTGGTATTCTGGGGTCGTGAGGGGTAAGAATGGAGTGGACATCTTGGTGGATAGGGATCTCAGGGAGTCCGTGGTTGAGGTTAGGCGAGTGAATGATAGGTTAATGTCTATTAAGTTGGTTATTGGGGGTTGCGTCCTCAACGTCATCAGCGCGTACGCGCCGCAAGCGGGCTTAGATGAGGAGGTTAAGAGGCGCTTTTGGGTCGTCTATAGGATGGTTCGATGTTGGGGAAACTATATTAGTACGACCATAATTGGTACAACAAGAAATCAAGAAAATTAAGTTTATACAGAAAAGGCTATTAGCATCTCAAAGCCGTCAGAAGTCGTATGCAGATAATCGACGATGAGTCGTGGAGTTTCAGGTTGCCGATAGGGTATTCCTAAAGATATCACCGATGAAAGGCGTTATGAGGTTCGAAAATAAAGGGAAACTTAGCCCTCGGTACATTGGACCATATAAGAGTATACGCAAGGTAGGCTAGGTAGCATATGAGTTAGACTTGCCTTCTGACTTGGAGTCTGTACATCCAGTCTTTCATGTGTAAATGCTTCGTAAATGTACTTCCAGAGTTGTGTCAGTTGAAATTTTTCAGGTAACAGAACAACTATCATATGAGGAAACTCTCACTGCTATACCAGATAGACAGGTTCAGAGATTAAGAACTAAAGACGTAGCTTCGGTGAAAGTACTTCAAAGAAAAAACAATGTGGAAAAAATGATTTAGGAGACCGAAGAGGACATGAAGTCTAGGTATCCTCATTTATTTCCTCTTCCAGAGAAGGATCCGACTGAGACATCACAGCCTTAAGGTACGTGTATAGATTCTTGTTTTAGTTATTATTATTGGTCGTGCGAGGCTATTACCGTTATTGATGATTGTGATCCTATGTGGCATTGAATTATTGATTTTTCTACAGAAAGGGTTGACAGTAGTACTGTTACAAAGGCAACTATGCCAAAGTTTATATAGATCCTAGGGAGTTAAACATTCGAGGAAGAATGTTTCTAAGGGGAGAAGGATGTTACATCTCGCATTTTCGTACGTAAAAGTTTCATCGTAAGTTAGTCGTTGTAGACTCGGGGATGAGATTTTTTTTGAGGTTATAAGAATTTATGCTACTATAACAGGCGATAAGTAAAGTTCCGTGAAGTTTAAAGGCTAAATGAATCAAAGAAAATGAGTTTCGTTGAAGGTTGCCGATTTGGGATAAAATACGGTCCGAGCTACAATACCTGGTATTTATGGACTAGTGCCATACAAGGTACCCTATAACCACGATATTAGGGTACATAAAGTGTGTTAAAAGTGAAGAGTATTTTAAGTAATTCAAGATAATTCTTAATTATATGGTTAATTTTTTGCTTATTAGTTAATGGGAGATCAATTAGTTAAATAAGGAATTAGTGAATAATTAAGAATTTGGGATAAGGCCTAAAAGGCCCAACGTTGCATCCCACCATTTCCAAATTAGTGACTCTTAAGCCACACTTCAAGGTGGCAAAATTGGAGGTTTATGTGACACCAGGCATTGATAGGTGGGGCCACACCACCAAGGCCTAAAATCCCATTTCTACTCACAAAGGAAGATGTATTTTACATCTAAGTTAAGGAAAGGCTTCGGCAAAGTTGAGAATTTGATTAGCAATGTTGCTTTAACCTTCTATTCAAACGAGATTTCTTAATATTATAGCAACGTGGGATTTGCGATTCTAAGGGAGTACAGTGCAATCTTCCTTAAGAATATTATAAGGATTGTTCCCTATTTCGATCTCGTTGTTACGTGTTTCATCGCGATTGGCATGTGTTAGGAGGATTGTCAAGAGAATCAGTTCAGGCATGTTAAGGTTATCCCTTCTTTCTTTTTGGCATGATCCATACGATACAAGCGAAATGAGCAAATACACAGCTTTCATAAGTGACTCTATTCATAGAAGTACTAGAGGTGTCTATGTTCTTGATTCCCCATGTGACATATTATTATATCTTATGTTCATGGGTCTCAAAATAATACGTAATCGATAAATTTTAACCGAATGGTATATTGCTCTTATTAACATATTTTTTTAATGAATTTCATTAATTTATACATGTACATTGACCCATGACCAAATATCATTTTATACGCGTACATTATATGTATATGGGATATGGGAAAAGGTTGCAATGTTATATATGCACTACCACCTGATCAGCTGGTATATGTTTATGATTTTGCCCATAGTGGCCGAGATGATACGATGGGATGCCCTCAGAGGCTTGCTGATATTATGTACACCTATACCTATGCATGACATGATATTATACGTATGTGCATGGTATTATATATGTTTCAGGATTTACAAAGTTATTTTGACTTACAGGCAGAATTCTTTATTGGTGCTTCATTTATATATTTTTATGTACTAATTTTCATGCCTTACATATCTAGTACATTATTCGTACTGACGCCCTATTTCTCGGGGCCTACATATCATGCCCGCATGTGCAGGTAGACAACCCGACGGTCCCCCTTCTTTGGATCCTTGATCAGTGAGAGTTGGTGTGCTCCATTTGATCTAGAGCTGCTTTTAATTTTTGTACAATATGGTTGTATACATATATAGGTATTCCGGGCCCCAGTCCCGTCCTTGTACAGTTGTATATTTTATTAGAGGTCTGTAGACAATTTTGTACAGTTGGATGGTATGTGGCCTTGTCGGCTTCCGGTTTTGGATATATAGTTGTTTATAGTAGCCTTGTCGGCTTGCCCTAGTGTATTCTGCATATATATATATGTATATGTATATGTATATACATATCTTTTGAACATGTTTCCCTCATGTATGTTATTCTCGTAATTTAACAGGTTATTGACAAATGTTATTTTTGTTATATTTTAGACGCATGTTTAAGGGTGTTCGACAGGTAGGACTAGGGCACTCGTCATGGCCCATTAGTTTGGGCCATGACACAAATCCTCGAATGTTCAAACTATTCTCGTATCTTATGGAAAGATATAGAATAATATGTGCAAGAATATTGTAAAAGGTAATGTTTGTATCTTTGCTAGATAGAGAGAATCTTCTTCTGAAAAGTGTTCTTATCAAGTCAATATTACATGTCCTACACTATTGTATCTTTTTTATTTATTTATATGAGTAATACCCCTAACAAACCCTAATAGTAAAAGTGCAGAGAATATTCAATAGAATATTTTTTTTCTATCCTATTACAAAAACTAGCCGTTATTATTCTGCCCTTGGTGCTCGACCTCGGTAATTGTTGACAGCCAGCCCAGCCACGAATCTCACTACTTGTTGGTCGACCTCGATCGATCCTTTCCTTAATTATGCTTTACGCTAAATTTCCTTAGGACAAATTTTGGCTTATACAGTTAGTCCCCCGCTTATTGAGGCCGACCCTGGACGGCCTTGATGCCTTGATGAGCGAATCCTGTTTGTCGTGGTTGGGAAGTTTGGACTAGCAAGTCGAGTAGTGGCATTTCAGATGAGGTGACAACATGACTTTTTGTGAGCCACAACTTTTGGGGTCACAACGAATCATAGTGTCATCGTGACATCATGCGTTGTTATTACGTATTTTCTTGATGCCTTGCATCGTTTCCTGTGCCTCTGCCATTTTGATATCTGCGCTTGGTAATGACGGTTTGATTTCTCGATCCTGATGCTTGAACTCTTATAAATAGGGATATGAAACCATCAGTTTATTTTTTTTCACTCTAAATATCGAATCTCTGTGTCTTCTTCTTCATTTTTCATATAGAGTTCTTGCCCTCTTTGCCTCACTATCGTATATCTGCTTTCCCTGATTTCGGTGATACCAATTGCTCACAACTTTTCTGCACTTACAACATCCTATCTATAAAAAAGGTTAACGTATCTTCTAGTTCTAGCAGGGCAACTGACCTTGTTCCTTTGGCGGTGCGTATGCCTCCCCATAATGATAGTGTTTCTGTTGCCATTGAAGACGAGAATTTTCCTATTATGGAGGAGATAATCCCTCGTAGTGAAAAAGTTAGACCCGATTTTTCAAAGGTGCCTGAGGACGACCCTGAGATCTCGGAGTCATTGATGAAATAGGCTGAACTCGCTGAGTGTAGGGAAAAGTTCAAAATTCCTGCCCATATCGATCTGATTCCAGTAGAGCGCGATGTGGTACAAATATACCGCTGTGGGTATTGCAATTTCTACGCTTACCCTTTCTACATCGGCTATTCCTTTCCTATTCTCCCATTGGCGGAGGAATTTTGCCATTATTACGGTATTCGTCCAGCCCAACTTTCTCCATACATCTACAAGCTTATCTGCATGCTTATGAAATATGAGAAAATTAGCCAGGATCAGGGTGTCACTTTGTCACTTGATGCATATCTTCGCCCCTAGTTTCCATGGGGGGATGATATTGCACCTTCTCCACCAAGGAAGCAAATGTTTAGTGGCGAAGATGGACGATAAGGCAAATCATCAGTTTTGGCTCAACTACTTCTTTGTCTAAACCGAGGACATGGTGTCCAACGCGAGCGGGTTCCTTGAGGCTTAGAATATGCATGTAAGTATCTCTTTTTTTATGTCAAACGTTTGTTTTGCTAGTTTTAGTGTATTTTGACATTTCATTCCTTCTTCGTGTAGTCGATATTGTGCCCCCCTTTGGTCGGGGACATTCATGACTGGGTTAGCCAGGTTCTGCCTCACATGGTGGCCAGCTTTTCTCAAGAAATTCAGGTCGGCATCTTCCGCGACCAGTGAGTTCATATGTTTTTAAGTACCGGCGTCTTCCGTGACCAGTGAGTTCATCTGTTTCTACTTAAAACTGTTTTGACCTTATGGTCGCTTGCTTGTTATAGCATTGTGTGGGAAGTGAATCTTTTAATCTTCCCTTTTCAACCCAAGGACCTTCAAAAAAACCGAGGGCTCCTCCTCCTGCATTTCGTAAGAGGAAGACTATTTTTTCGGAGTTAGATCCCATTGCAACTGTGGCCAGGCTTGCCCCGGTTTGACTACATCTATTCCCTCTTCTATTGCAGCTAGGTCTGCTCGTTCATCGACTGCATCTACAACAACACTTCTGACTTCCCTCTTATGTCATCTAATAGACGATGAAGAGGAGTCATCATCGAGCAACGAGGATTTGATTTCTCGTAAAAGGAGATCGGTAGACGTCAGTGATGGGACTATCGGACTGTAGATTCAGTAAGGGGTGATCATGAGACAACGCTTGTAATGCTTAACGATGACGAGTTTCCATTTGAGATCCCACCCTTGACTACGGCCGTAGAGGTCATATCTTTTCACGATGCCGAGATTGGAGCTGGAGGGCCGTCTGTGAGAGTTTCTGATGCTTCACAGCGAGATGAGCCCTCATCCTCGTGACCAGCTGATGTTCTTGCTCTGTCGGCCGATGGGAGAGATAAGGGATTCACCGAGGATTGTTATGAAATGGGCTCCAACATCGACGCAGACGAGGTGAAGATGATGATGGGAGGTTTACCTGTCTTGATGGTAGATTGGAGGGGTCCATGTGGACTATTACGATCCCCACATATCGAGACTTACCAGTGAACACGGAAAATGTGGTCCCTTCCCTGGGTCCCCTCTGCTCCGACGTGGAGGTCCAAACTCTTGAGGAATTGGATGATGCTACCATATCAAGGAGTATAGCCAGCCTCACACTCAGGGTAAGTTTTTTTACCTTTATTTCTTTCTGCTTCATTCTTAATTTCTCTTCTCTTCTCGTTTTTTTAAACTGTGGTTTTGGAGATTGAGAGCTTTCGGTTAGAGATGAGGCGTAATGCTATTTTCCAGAAGATGGAGCAGAAGTATCACGAGTATCGTAATAAGCATTGCGAGATCTACAGACGGTTTGTTGAGAGCGGCAATTTCTAGGCTCTTCGAGCTGAACTGAAGGAGCAGGATGACGAGTTGGTAAGAGTCATTGGAAAATGCAACATTCTCGAAGGGGCGTTAACGGATAAAAAATAAGAGCTTAAGGTAAGCAAGGGAGTCGGGGCCCAATGCGCCGACCTTAAAGCCTAAGTGGTATTGTTGCGTGCCGATCTCGAGGAGTGTCAAATCAAAGTGGACACTGTGAGTGGCGATGTCGCTAAGAAGGAAACAGAGTGGGAGAAGGCGGAGTTGGACTAGTTGGGGGCTGCAAGGAAAATAGAGGCGTTCGAGATCGTGGTACACATTCTCCGTTCTGATTGGGAGAGTGCTCTTGAGATGGCCAGTCTTAGAGATGAGTGACTTGATGAGTGGAAAGGGGAGCTGGATAAATAGGTTTCAGGCCTTGGTGATCAAGTTGTTGCTCTCGAGGCCGAGAAGGCATAGTTATTAGCTCAACCATCTTCTTCTTGCCCTACTGCTTTTCCTGATATTCTGCGGGATCTGTTTGAGAAGTGGATACACGTCGAGGCCCAACAGGATATATTTAGAGATCTGGTGGGGGGGGGGGGACAGTTTCGGAGGTTGACTTCGAGGATGTTCGTATTATGGCACATACAACTCGGATTGCTTGTGGCTGTGATCCCACTACACCGGAGGCTGGTGATGACGAAGAGGATGTGGGCATGGATCGAATTGAACAGGACGCCTGGTATAAGGATGAGTATCCTCATGGCGATGGCGATGGCGATGGCGATGGCGATGGCGATGGTGGTGATAGAGATTAGTTTTTTTCTTTCTTTTTGTTTGTAGACTTGTGTATATATTTTTTGTATGCCTCTTTTCTAGATTTTGTAAAAAGAATAGTCTAAGTATGAAATGCTAGTTTTGTTGTTCGTACCTGATTCTTTTCCTTCTATTCGAGTTTGTTGCTTGGTTGCCTTAGCCATAAAAACTTAGTTCAAGTAGGTTGAATGAAGTTGAATCAAAACTTAGGTTTGATCATGGACGAGGGACAAATAGGTGTTAATTCGAACGAGGTCGAATGTAACCCGTATTAAGTTATGGTCAAAGGTCGAATAGGTGTTAATTCGAACGAGGTTGAATGTAACCCGCATTAAGTTATGGCCGAGGGTCGAATAAGTATTAATTCGAACGAGGTCTAATGTAACACGTATTAAGTTATGGCTGAGGGCCGAATATGTGTTAATTCGAACGAGGTCAAATGTGACCCATATTAAGTTATGGCCGAGGTCCGAATAGGTATTAATTCGAATGAGTTACAATGTAGCTCGTATTAAGTTATGGCCGAGGGCCAAATAGGTGTTAATTTGAACGAGGTCAAATATAGTCTATACTTAGTTATGGCCGAGGGTCAGATAGGTGTTAATTCAAACGAGGTTGAATGTAACCTATATTTAGTTATGGTTGAGGGCCGAATAAGTGTTGAGGCAACGTTGCTTTGGCTGTGCGTTTGGCAAAAATATGAGCGAACTTCATGCGTTTGTACTTTGTTCATACAGTAGGAGAAATTTAGATATTTTTTGAGCTGGCATTCCAATCCCAGTCTATCTAGTGCTAGCTGGCATTCCAGTCCTAGTCTATCTAGTCCCTTCATTGGTCTACTTGGAGAAGTATATCGAGAGGTTGAGCAATGAGCTGGATGTCCTGTGCCTCCATTCGTTTGCACTTCAACTTGAAGTGTCCCCCTCGTTGCCTCATTAAAAACCTCCCTGAGAAAACCCAATTGGGACAAAACTCAAGTGAGGGAAAAAAGACTACGACTTGGAGGACACTTTTTTCTTAAAAGTTGAAGTACTTGAGGTGGGTGTGTCACGACCCAAACTTATGGGCCATGATGAGTGCCTGAGTCCTACTTGTCGAACATCCCTAAGCATGCGTCTAAGATATAAACATGAATTAAGGGTAGGTCATGAATAACATCTGTCGATAAACTACTGAATCACATGAATAACTTACGTGAGGAAAACATGTAAAAAAGACATATATATATATACATGCGGAATACTGTAGGGAGAGCCGACAAGGCTACTATAGACAACTATATATCAAAAATTAAAAGCCGACAGGGCAATATACTATCCAACTATACATAACTATCTACAGACCTCTAATAGAGTGTACAACTATATAAAGGACGGGACATGGCAATATACTATCCAAAACTAATAACAGCTCCTGATCAAGTGGAGCACACTAACTCTCGCTGATCAAGGATCCTAAAAAGAGGGATCGTTAGCCTGTCTACCTGCACCTGTGGGCATGAAATGCAGGCCCCGGGAAATAGAGGCATCAATTCGAATAATGTATTGAGTATGTAAGGCATGAAAATCAGTGCATAAAAGTCATAAAAGAAACATGGAGTAACGGAATCCGCCTATAAGTCTAAATAACTTTGTGAACCCTAAAATATTTATAAAGTCATGTATGTGCATGTAAAGGTCATATAATGCATAGGTATATGTGTACATAAAATCATCAAGCCTCTGAGGGCATCCATCATATCATCTCGGCCTCTATGGGTAAAATTATCAATGTATACCAACTGATCAGGTGGTGGTGCATATATAACGCCGTAACCTTTTCCCATATCATATATACATATAATATATGCATATATAACGCCATCTGGTCATATATCAATGTACATATACAAATGAATGAAATGAATAGTAAGTAAGTTAATAAGATTTCTCGGAGTGTCATAAGATCAATATGCCTTTAGATAAACTTTATTAACTACGTATTTTTCTGAGATCCATAAACAGAAGATATAATAAGACACATGGGAAATCAAGAACATAGGCACTCCTAGTGCTTCTATGAATAGAGGCATTTATGAAAGTTGTGTGTTTTGCTCATTTTATTTGTATCATAGGGATCATGCCAAAAGGAAAGAAGGGATAGCCTTAATATACCTGAGCCGATTCTCTTGACAATCCCTGTAGCACACGTCTTTTGTGATAAAACATGTAACGACGGATCAAAGTAGGGAAGAATCTGTATGATATTCTTGAGAAAGATTGTACCGTACTCCCTTAGAATCGCAATCTCACACTGCTATAGTATTATGCAATTTCATATGAACTCCTTTTTGAGATTTCATCTGTTGCTTAGCAAACATAAACATCCCATTTAATGATGTATGAAAATCTCTTATAATTGTGGGCTGTACGACCCACTTTTGTGTATTACTTTTGCCCGAAAATCCCCTAAATAAGCTACCTAGTTACATAAACCAAGAGTCACCATTTGGCTTGATTAAGAACCCCACTTGTTGCCACGTTAGGAGGTTCATTAGGCTTATCCACAATTTTCTAATTAACTTGTTAATATTCCACTAAACCGATAATTAGCCAATTACCCACATGATTAAGAATTATCTCAAATTAGTTAAAATACTAATCATTTTTAACACACTTTATATACATTACTATCATGGTTATGTGGTACCTTGTATGACACTAGTCCATAAATATGGGGTATTATAGCTTGGACCGTATTTTATCCCAAATTGACAACCTTCAATGAAACTCATCTTATTTGGTTTGTTTACCCTCTAACCTTCACGGTACTTATGATGAAACTTTAATGTACGAAAACTCTAAATGTAATAAGGTGACATTCCAGTTGTTTGGTAGTAGTTTTTGATGTTCTATACGTCAATACTACACAGGGGGGGGTGATTTGTGTGCTCCCCAATTTTTTGCTCTAGAAGAACCTGGTTCTTCTAGGTGTACTAACACTACTGTTTGTGGAATAATAAGCACATAAAATAAAGAACACAGAGATTTTTATGTGGAAAATACTTGGCTTAAAAGGTGAAAAAACCACGACCTACTACTCAGTAGGATTTTCCCAAACTTCCACTAAAATCACTGAGCCAAAACAGCATTTACAAAAACTCTTTGTATACCTAAGGATTAACTCTAATCCATTGTAGCACACAACCTCAACTGTTGAGACAACTTCAATTTTAGCATATAACTTGAACACTCTAAGTACCTAATACAATTACTTCTATGAAAGTTGAAAGGTACAACTTTAAATCACCTACTACAATTGAACTATAATAAAAGAAAGACACAAATGAATTAGTTCTTCTATCTCGTCCAAGTAGCTTCAGGAGTGCACACTCAAATATCACATAAATTGCTTGCAAAATTGCCTTGCTCTTTTGCTCTCAATTTAGTTTAACTTCTGCGTTTGTTCCATCCTGTAAAATAGAGCAATCACTGTCTTTTAATAGGTTAGTAATCAGAGTTTGATTGGAACTCAATTGCTGATCTTCCATCGAAGTTCAGTCCTTGAACAACTCAAACTCCAACACTATCTTTTATCTAGATTGTTTTCTCTTCATATAAATAGACTTTGTCCCCTTATCCAGTATGCAACCTTTTCAATCAGATCAGGAGATATTGCTGCTTGATCAATGGGACTTATCTCCTTCACGTGCATCTCACATGTGTAGGTTGATCATGACTGTGCTTCACATGATGGACCTGGTCCATGACTGAGTTCATTTGTCATTCTTCAAAACTTTACCTGTTCTTAGGCTAATAAATTTCCCCCTTTTTGATGATGACAAACTCTGTGTTTTTTACTGATCAAAGGACCTGTAACAACTCAACTTAACCTTCAACACTAAACTTTAGAAAATTCACTTATCATCAAGGACCAGGTTAATTAGGTTATAAATATCACTTATTTCAGAATAATGTGTAAAGCACAATATCTCTTCCCTCTTTTGGTATCATCGAAAAGTTACATACACAATGTGAATCTCAGATTTTTATGAGTACTCATGGCCATTAGGGCAACTGCAAGTGCAATCATAGCGCAATCATCAATAATCAACAAACATGTTTAAACTATCAAGGTCAGAATAAACATTGAACAAGAGAAAACAATTATTGTCATTGATAGTGATATGTTGCTATTAACATTCCACAAAAAGAAAGAAAAACATTCAAAACATGAGCAAAAAATAGAAACATCCCTAATATAGGTCACTGGGGTACTAGAAAGGTTCAGGAGACAAGTGCTAGGAGTCCAAAGGCTTGGAGGAACTGGAGGGTTGAGTTTGGAGAAGGTTCAGCATATTATGAAGAATTCCATCATTCTTCTCCTTTTCTTTGGCAAGCTCAGTTCTAAAGCCATCACTTTCAGTTTCAATTCAACCACACGAGCCTTGAGCCTAGCAATTTCAGCATCCTTAGCTCCACATTCCTGAATCAAGGTCCTAACTTTGCTGTTGATGGGTGTCTTCAGAGATGAACTAGGTTCAACTGGAATGGCATTGACTGGATAGTCACAAGCCAGAAGAGTTTTGATGCCAAAATATTTCTTGCTTGAGGCCATTTCCTATTTCTTCAAAGGCGCATTCAGCATGTACAGAACTGTGGTCAGTATGAAGCTATATGGAGTAACATGAGCCTTTGAGCCATTGATGACCCTGTCTAGCAGTTTGACAATGAGGGCGGGCCAGTTGATTTGCTTTCCTCTCTCAAGGCTCTCCATAAGAACCAGGTCCATGTAGTTTGCAGTGTGTCGTCTCTCTTGTCTGGGCATTAGGCACTTGTTGACAAACTCAAACACAACTGTTGCGACTAAAAACACCCACGCAAGTGCACGTGATCGTCAAGTAATAAAGTAATGAGTAGAGTATCGTTCCCACGAAGACTTGTGATTAACTGTTGACTGATTTAAACTCAATTAACTTATCTATCAAAGAGGTTTTCCACAAAATAGGGGTATCACTAATTTACTACCTAAATTATCAAGCACTAATGTAACTAGAACAATTAACCAAACAACCAGCAATTTTTGAGAAACAAACAGTAGGAGAGAATATTCCAGGGTCACAGGCTAGCACACAATCGTGTTGCGTTCTTGGCTTAAAATGACTAATTGATTTGTCTGGATTGCTGATTGACAGGGTTGATATTACTCATAAGAATATGTCGAGTTCTTACTCGCCTATTCAAGTTAACTCAATACCTATATGTCTATGGAATTAAGATTAACAAGAATGCATTTACAATTCCTGTATTTCAACCAAGCAAGGCAATTGGGTATATGTCTATCCCAATTGCAAATCCGTTCCCTGATGCCCGGGTTCAAGAACTTACTCTATTTAATTCTATTGCAATCTAAAGTTCCCACTTTCGAGTTCAACCAAAGATTTGTAGATAGTATTTCACTGTTAACTAATCAGCAAAATAATAAAAATCAGAATTAAATAAACAACCCAATATGATAAACCAACTTCGTCGAATTAAACTTCAAACAACAACATTCATGTTTCACCCATTACCCTAGAACAATGTGTTTTAGCCACTCATACTAGTGTTCAGCACAATAGGGTTCAATTTCATCATAAATAGCAAAAACAGAGGGAAGAAAAGAAGAACTTGATGGTCAAATCTTCTCCTTGCCTCTTGCCTCTCTATATCTTGCACTAGACTATGAAAAACTTGATAAATAATCCTTGGGCGAGCTTGACTTTATATAGGTTAAGTGGGGTTTCCTCCAGATTTCCAATTATACCCCTGAACAAACCTTCCCGAAATTTGGACTAGCGTGGTCGCGTACCTGGGCGCGCATCTAACCGCGCTAGTTGGCCAATGTTCTGTTTAGGGCGTGCTAAAATTAGCACGGGCGTGCACCTGAGCGCGCTAGCCCAGGTCCTCAATTCCTTGATTTTTTTCCTCGTCTTCATACGTACTCAGCTCCGAGGGGTCGTTCTTGCTCTAAAATAGTTCCAATCACCTCTCTAAGGCATCACATAGGCTCCTCGTCCTGCAATATGTACAAATCACAATTGGAGCCTATTTTTTTAATCAATTGACCACATTATGACATTGGAACATAATCAAGCGGGAGCATAAACAATCACTAAATTACCTAGATTCAGCCTATTATCAACATCCCACACTTAATTCATTGCTAGTCCTCGAGCAATCACACTATACTTTCTAGAGGTTCCTTCACTCAACCATTTCCCCCTAACGCATTACACCCAGAACAATTTACATACATTACACCTAGCAGTGAAGAATCCTAGCCTCAAAAGTTGACTCTCAAGTGCCATGCAATATTCATACTTCCTCAAAGTACTCTACACAGAAGTCAAGACTTGCTTTTCCTTCACGAATCACATGCCCTCACAATCACAGTAAAGAGAATAAAATCAATCCATACATTTGAATCTCATGCTCACATATATCAAAGAAAATCGCTCACCCTCACAAAAGAAGTCACATGCATGCAATTGGTACCATAAGCTTGCCCTTAATGTAAATCTCTACTAACGTAGGCTCACTCGGTCCAAAATCAATTAGGACTTTTTCATGCTTGTACTGTGGGCTAAGGAACGGGTAGGATATATTTAGGAATAGTGACTAACCCTCCTAAGCACTTTAACACATCACATAATCAACTTTAAGTGCAATTTCTTCAATCCACTTCACTTTCACCAACAAATCACCCAAAAAATCCTCCCTTCTTCTTTAAGCACTACATTAATTCATACCCACTAGCTGGAACAAGACAACAATTCTTTTCTCATCTCTTTCTTCTATACTTTTTTTTCCAGATTATTCTTTCCTTTTTCCACTAGTGGTGTATTAGTTTACAAAACAATTACAACTTTTTTCTTTTCATTGGTTCCACTCAAAAGCCACCCCTCACTTAGTTCCTTCCTACTTTTTTTAGCGCTCATCTAACAATTAAAGCGCTTTAAGAGGTAAAAGGATCAAAGATATCAATTAAGAACAAAAAGGATATAGGCTTGTAATGTGGGTGCCAAACAAAAGTCTATAGGCTCAAAAGGGTTAACTAGGGATGAATTTTATTTGTAATAAGCAATTAAGCTCAAAAAGATCAAAGAAAGCCTAAAATCATTTTTCAAACCGAGCATCACCTCAAATTTCGCTTCAACTCACATAACGGGCAAGTTCTAGACACAAGTACAAAACATGGACTACACAAAAACCTCACCACACATGGAATATAACTCATTCCAGATCAGCTCATCAAGACGCTCTATTATGAGCATTCAATGCAGTAACAAATATACAGATGAAGGCACTTTAGTGAGATTCAACAAATAAGACTCAGCATTATACTTTAGGGTCTATTGTGCTCAGGTGTGTTAACGCCATGGGTTCTCTTTTGATTTTCTAGCTCATAGCCCATTAACCTAATCTACAAATCAAAAAGAAAATAAAATAAAAAAAAACTACCTACACCTGGTTTAAGTTAAACCCTTGGAAAAAAACCGTGGACTAAAGGAAAACCAAGGGGGAGTTGCTACACTACCTAAAAAAATAAAAAATCTTTTTGGTGTTTTTTCTAGACTAACTTCCCTCAAGAAAATTGTCTAAAGGATCCGTCATTAGGAAGAGTCTACCTATTTTCCATTTTTTTTCTCGACTTAGTCCCTCAAGAACCCTATCAAAAGGGATCCGTCGTCGGGACGATCCACTTATCTATTTTAAACTAATGATTCCTACTTAACACTAAAACTATCAAAGTCAAATAAAACAAAACAAACATTCAATTGATACAACTACAGACATACAACGAAGTACCCCCCACCCCAAACTTAACAATGAAGACATGTCCCCATGGATTAAAATTTGAAAGAGCAGTGAGGTAAAGGAACTTCCTTGAAAGCTCACTCCTGGTCGGAGATGGTTTCTAGGTTGACGTGGCACGCCCGCCCCAACGCGCTCAGCCAGCCCATGAATTTCATTTTCGATTTCTCTTGTCGATCAGCTATCGCGTCTACTCGGGTGCGCAAACCATCCATCTCCTGCTCCAAAGCAGTGAAACGGGACACCCGAGCGGCTCCTGAAGATATTGCAGTCCCAGATGGACCTGCAGCTGCCATGTTTTGCTCCTGAGCCTGTGGTGCGGTTTCCACGTTCTCCTTGTCATCAAAATCATCAGAGCTACTCCTTGCCGCCTTCGCTACTACTTCCGGCTCCTTACTCGTTGTCACCTTATCAACACGGAACTTGCCCTCCTTTGTTACCAACCCATCCATAGCTAGATTTTCGGGCACCTGTGCAGCCTTGCATAGTTGAGTCACCAAGGAAGGGAAAACAAAACCATACCTTTTGACTTGGCTGCGGATGAATATTTCTTCATGCATCTCTTTGGCCACATCAAAGTCGTGACCATTCACAAAGCACCATATCAGAGCAGCTCTGGGTCCATTGACCTCTGTAGTATTGTGAGACGGGATCAAACGGTTGGTTATGAGGTGCAGCCAGCACTTTCCTTCAAAGGTTGAGTGCTAAGGAGTGGAATTTCTCCCCATAGTCCATCTAAACCACTTCTTTTCTGGGCACACAAATTGTCTCAAAGAATCACGCCCATTTTTTCGTTGTTGGGATTGCGGCCGTATCCATAGAAGTCATCTTGAGCAACCGTAGGTGGAGGCAGCTGGTAGGCTATCCGTATTGCCTCAACAAAAGCAGTCACCACCCTTTGGTGCACCGTGACTACTCCATTAACATGCTCTGGCACATTTGCATAGAACTCCCGCACAACCATTGCATTACCCTCACCGGGCTCATTGATGAAGGTTTGTAACCCTCACCTCAATAACTCATTGTACATGTGCGGGCAATGGTGCTGGAGCTGTCCAATATGAATACCCCTTTCCGGAATTGGCTTTTTACGAGCCTTTTCCGCAAAGCAGTCCTGAGCTTTGTCCGAAACAAATTTTGTAGCATCAAAGGGACGTGCATGTGCAGCCTCTCTTGACCTAGCCGAACCAGCCTGGCTGCTTTATGAGGCCCCTGTGGCGCGTCGTTTCCTAGATGGAGTCATGATATCTGCAAAACGGGAACACATTAGCACAACCCTACTAAAATTTGTGATGCAATGCGGTTACTCAGACTTCACACGCATAAGTGGTCACAAAATACATAATCACGTTCATTGGGGCCTTTCCACAAACACTTTATGCGCATTAGACCTTCACAACCCCTTTTAAACTTGTTAGAACAATAATCTACTACATACTCTCACCAAGAACACAAATTTGGTGGAATTACACCCACACTTATCACTCACTAGCACCACAACATATTTTACTAAGTTCTCTACACAAAATCTAAGAACAACTACTACAACAAAGGTATTTGAATACACAAAAATCTGAAAAATAAAAAGAGAAAAAGAGAAGAAAAAGAAACTAGGGTTCATACCTGTAGTGGGAGATGGTGGTGAGTAGAGAAGGAGAACAGGGAAGCAAATAGGTGATCATGGGGGGGAAAGATCGTGAGATGGGGGAGGGGATTTGGAAGTAATTTAGATGAAGGGTTTTTTGTGTTTGGTTGGGAGGTTTTGTGCGATTGGGGAATAAGAGATGGGGGGGGGGGGG
>MU698543.1:58419-88191 GCA_026770625.1 Nicotiana glauca | reverse complement strand
TATTGTCACTTAAACTGGAAAAACTCCTTCATACACTCCCTCGAAAGGGGGGCGCGCCGAAAGGAGGTGTGACAAATGTAATTTAAAAGGAATTGAACGAATTTTTTCTTGAGCTCGGGAGTTAACCCGTGCCCAAGTATACTTTTCGATCGGGAAGATGCTCAATCAGTATGAGTTGTTCCAGCTCCCCAATCGGGGGTTATGAAGGTTCGAGGTGTTAGATAATCTTCATCTCCGAAGATCTTATGTCCCTCCGATGGGGCTGAGACCGGTGCCTGTGGTTGCTATTTGACTTCTTGTTTTCCCTTTGACCCCGATCCCTTTATTGATGAAAGTGCTGATATCAGTATCAGTTCGTCAATTGCAAATATTTCTTCAGTAGCGTGTTGTTCACCGCACACGGTTTTGACTCCTTCTGAAGTTGGGAACTTCAGAACTTGATGAAGTGTCGAAGGTACTACTCTCATGTTATGTATCCAAGGCCTTCTGAGCAGTGTGTTGTATCTCATGTCATTTTCGATTACATGGAACTTTGTATCTTGGATGGTCCTGCGTACATTTGCTGGTACAATGATCTCTCCTTTGGTGGTTTCACTCACCATATTGAAATCGTTGAGTACCCGAGCTACGGGCACGATTTGATCTTGGAGGCCGAGTTGCTCTACGACCCTTGATCAAATAATACCTGGATCAACCAACATATATTTAAGTTGGATTTTATTCATAAGAATAGATATAACCAGTGCATCATTGTGAGGTTGTTCGATTCCCTCTACGTCCTCGTCGTTAAAAGACAAGGCTTCTTCTGGTAAGTAGTCCCGAGTTCATTTTTCCCTCGTGATCGTCACCTTGGTGCATTGGAATACGGTTCTTGAGGGATATTAACCCCACCAACGATCATATGAATTACATGATGTATCTCTTCCTGTTCATTCTGCCTATTCGAATATCTGTTTTTGAAGTGATTCTTGGCTCGATCGCTTAAAAATTCTCGAAGGTGACCCTCGCTGAACAGACGGGCTACCTCCTCTCTCAGTTGTCTATAGTCTTCAGTTCTATGACCATGGGTACTATGGTATTTGCACATTTTATTTGGGTTCCTTTGAGATGGATCGGTATGTAAGGGTCTTGGCCTAGTATCCTTAATCCGACTTATGGCTGATACAGTACCTGATGCATCGACATTGAAGTTGTATTATGACAGTCGAGGTGCTTCCTTGGACCCGTCATCCCTATAGAAACCGCTTTTGCTCATAAGCCTTCGGAAACTCTGTCCTCGATTGTTCCTTCTATCATTCCATATGGGGTTGTGGTCGGGCTCGTTATTTCTCTGATCTTCAGTGTATGGCTGGTACCTATCTCTATTTGACTGTAGTTCCCGATCGACGTCCCTTTTGGCTTTGTCCGTGGACCTGTTGGGATAAATCGAACCAACTAGAGTTCCCAATTGATCATCCTCAACCTTAATCTTCGACTGATATCGATTGTGTACATCGGCCCAAGTGACAGCTAGGTATTCGATCAAATTTTGCTTTAGCTATTATGAAGCTATGGATCTCCAGGTGTTGAGACCTTATGTAAAAGCTTGAACAGTCCAGTCGTCGGTAACTGGAGGTAGGTCCATTCGCGCTGTTTGGAACCGAGATACGAATTTCACGAGCATCTCGTTATCCTTTTGGCTTACTTTGAAGAGGTTTGATTTCCTTGTTGCAACTTTAATGGCTCCAGCGTGGGCTTTCACAAAAGAATTTGTGAGCATAGCAAACGAATTAGTGGAGTTGGGTGGTAAGTTATGATACTATATTATGGCATCTTTTGATAAAGTTTCTCCAAATTTCTTCAATGGAACAGATTCAATCTCATCATTTTCTAAGTCATTTCCCTTTATCCTGCATGTGTACGAAGTGACGTGCTCATTAGGATTGGTGGTCCTATTTTATTTGGGCGTGTCTGGCATACGAAATTTCTTAGGAATGGTCTTCAGAGCCGCACTTTGAGGGAAGGCTTCTGCATGAACTTCATCGAATCCAAACCCTTTAGGATCGGGGGTGCCCCTAGTATTTGGTCAACCCGTGAGTTGTATGTTTGCACCTTCTTGTCATTAGCCTCAATTTTCTTTTCACCTGATTCTATCCGTTTAGTGAGCTCTTCAAGCATCTTCTTAATGGCGGGGTCAGTCCCTGATTCATTAGTATTCATTTTCTCCGGTATGTGTTCAATTCTATGAACAACCTCTTGTGATATTTTGAGCTCAATTCTGCTTGGTGCTTGATTCTGATTTTGGAGTTGTGCTATCGCAGCTTGCTGAGTCTGCAGCATTTAGAATATCACTCGAAGGCTAATTCCGCCTTCTTCACCGCTCTGTGCGTTCTGATCGGCCACTCAGGCATCTTTGCGGACACTATTTCTAGGGTCGACACTCAGATTTGTATTTAAGGCGATATTAGAACTGACATTGACGGGGTCTACGATAGGTATTCCCTCCTGGCCAGCTTGAGGCACTTCAATCCCTGGGGCGGCTACATTACCATTTTCTCCATGGAAACCGAGGCTGTCATCGGCGTGAGTGTGCACTGCTTGCGAGTTAGACATGTTGACCCTGAAATCAAAAATACTCACAAGAACAAGCATAAAGTAGTGTATGTTATGGGAATTAATACCAGGCAATGACTATTATACTTAGCCCCACAGTGGGCGCCAAACTGTTTACCCCAAAAACTGGATAACAATTAAATTTATAATATGATTTTAAGGATACGTGATTTCACCTAATACCAATTGACAAATACAAATATTAGTAGTAAAAATTGACAATAAGATAAAGCAAACCCGTGTTTGACCAGAGTTTAGCCCCCGAGCTTGAATACCCTCGAGCTAGTTGTTCAGGAACAGTAATAATGTAACAAGTTGATGAACAAGAGAATGTAAATTAAAGAGACAATATTATATTGCTTTAATCTGCGTGAATGTAAAATGTTTACAAAATGATTAGAACCACTTTATATAGTATAGGAATCCTGTCTATGATACAATTCTAATTACGAAGTAAATCCCATGATTAGCCTAAATAATTGCCCTTGATTTATCTGTTCCGAGATTTCTGCCGTGATCTTCGATCGGTTGCGGATATCTCGCTTTTATGTTATTACGCTTTGCTCGAGGTCTGTCATATTTGGTCACGATCGCTGCTGGCCTCGATCTCGGCAGGTACTTCGATTCTCGAACTCGATACCTCGTCTTGTGCTTTGATCTGATCCATTACGAGGTTGACCCTCAATGCGACTCCCTTGTCTTAATCGAATAGTAAAATCGGGTAAGCCCGATTTTGACCGTATACAAATACATCTTATCGAATTATTATAATTACTTGTACGCACATCACTTCCTTTATACGCCACGTCAAAACAAAGGGAAATTCTTGTAATATGTTAATGGATGATAAGATTGTCGTCCCTTTTTCTTTCTTTCTTTCTTTCAAGTAAGAAATTGAGTACTCGTCCAAGCCATAAAGAGGAAAAAATGTGAGTAATTTAACACAAATCTAGAATTATTGATTGAGTTACTATATTTCACTCATTGAGTCACGATCGAAAATTCATTAGAGGTCGTGATGGCGCCTAACACCGCCGTCAGGCAAGCCAATAATAAATGATTAACTTAATTATTTATTATATTATTTTTTTTAAAATCATAACTTCTTTCAATTAAATAGCAAGAAGTAAAATTTACAGGGTAAATGACAATAACTTTTTAATCACTACAATAATGAACAACCCATAAGCACCTCCTAAACCCGGTATCACGAGTGAATAAGTATCAACTAGGAAATATGATAAAATACAACATCTGTTTGGAATACAAATTAGACAGAAGAGTGTAAATAACTCTGATGGAGACTCTGTGTGCTGCGGACTCATAACTAGGATGCAACTCACTTAAGTCCCCGCAATAGTCGTGCCTCTGCGCCCACAAGACCACTAGACATATATGTACTTGAACAAAATATGCAGCAAGTGTAATATGAGTACGTAAATTAATGCGTACCCAATAAGTATCTAGTCTAACTTCGAAGAAGTAGTGACGAGGGGTCGACTCCGACAGTTATTATGGGCTAATCATAAAATATTGATATTATAATTAAGTATGGACTATGTAGAAACCGCTAAAAACTCAAGAACAAGAAATAAGAAAACAATTCTTTCACTGATAGTTATCCCCAAATTAATTTTCATCATTTAACAAATTAATCTCTCAAGCCAATGAAACAATATCGATTATAATTGGACTCCAAGAAAATTTTACGCACGAATTATGCTGAAGTCGTACGATCTAATCCAATATATAAATATAAATTGTGCACTGCCGAGGATCGAACGGTACGAATCATAGATGCATATATCTACTACCGAGACGTTTGGCCCATTACATAAGAAGAGAAAATACATTAAAAACAACCGGTACCAATTCTCATTAACGGTCAAGTGGCCCATCCAAAATTCAAGTAAATGAAGTTTAACCTTTTACAATTCCTTTATCGAGTTCCAACATGATTTAAGCAATTAAGTTAACAAGTATGGTGCAAACATCGTAAATATGGCATGTTATCTGTCCTAGACTACCCGGACATAAGCATAATTAGTAGCTACTTACAGACTCTCGCCACCTCGTGCGTACGTAGCCCCCAACAAATAGAAGCACATATTAAATCAATTCACCTATGGAGTTAGTTTCCTCTTACAAGGTTAGAAAAGAGTCTTACCTCGCTTTGAAGTTCTATAACCGGCTCTGACGCTACTCTAACACCTCAAAGCAATGTTTGACGGTCCAAAACTACGCATCCAATGTGCAAACCAATCAAAACGTGTTCTAACATAATTAATCAATTTAAACAATTTCTAACTCTGCTCGAAAATTCGATAAAATCAACCCTCGGGCCCACGAACTTTACCCATAATACCACGGTCTCAAATATATAATTTATTCCAAATTCCATTTGTAGTTTCATGGTCAAAATCCAAAAATATAAATTTCTAGGTCTTCCTTAAAAACCCCAAAATTTTAAAAAATTTCATGTTTAAATCCATATGCAAACCGCGTATTTAACTTCTAGTAGATGGAAATCACTTACCTTGCATTAGATGATGAAAATACCCCCTTGAAGAGCTCCAAAAATCGCCTAAGCCCTGTGAAAAATAGGTGAAATGAACTAAGTACCGCTTAAAAAAATTAGCCCATGCCTAACCTTCATCGCGTTCGCGACCCCCTGAACACGTCCGTGTAGGCCAACTGACCATGCCCCTTTGCGTTTGCGTTCCACTCTTCGCGTTCATGTAGGCCAGACGGCCTTAAGTACAGCCCTACAAATCCTTCTACACAAACGCAATCGCCTCCCCACCTTTGCAATGAAGGACACCAGAACCAACATCAGCAGCAGTAAAACATGAGGAAAATGACCCGAAACTAACCCGAAACACACCCGAGGTCCACGGGACCCCATCCAATCACACCTACCAGTCCCAAAATGCAACACGAACTTAGTTTAAGTCTCAAACCACGTCGAACAACATCGAAATCATGAATCGCACCCCAATTCGAGCTTAATGAACTTTAGAACTTCAAACTTTAACATTCGATGTCGAAACCTATCAAATTATGTCCGATTGACCTCAAAGTTTGCACGCAAGTCACATTTGACATTATGGACATACTCCAACTTTCGGAATCGAAATCCGACCTTGGTATCAAAAAGTCCACTCCCAGCCAAACTTCTAAAAACTTCCAACATCAAAATTTTGCCAAGTGACCCCAAAATGACCTAAGGACCTTCAAATCCACATCCGGATACGCTTATAAGACCAAAATTACCATATGGAGCTATTCCCAGGCTCGGAATTCCAACGGGACCCCAATAGAATTAAAATAAACTTCAACCCAAATTTATGAAATCCGTGCAAAATGCCAACTTTCCACAATAGGCGCCGAAATGCTCCTGGATCATCCAAAACCCGATCCGGACATACGCCCAAGTTCAAAATCATAATACGAACCTGTTGGAACCTTCAAATCCCGATTATGAGGTCTTTTACTAAAAAGTCAAACCTTAGTCAATTCCTCCAATTTAAAGCTTCCAAAATTAGAATTTTCTTTCCAAATCAACTCCAAACTTCCCGAAATTCAATTCCGACCACACGTACATGTCATAATACCTGAAGTAAAGCTATTCATGGCCTCAAATTGCAGAACGACGTGCTAAAGCTCAAAACGACCGGTTAGGTCATTACATTCTCTCTCACTTAAACATATGTTCGTCATTGAACGTGCTAAGAACTGCTCCAGAGTTGTCCAAAATCACTATTTAACATCTCGTGCACCTACCCGTGCCACCACAACCCAGTTGAGCACATTAGCTCGAGCCAGACTGATTATTCTCCTTTTTATTTAGTCAAAAATCCTTAGAGCCAAATTCCAACATCCGAAATTCTCTACAGGCTTATTTCCAACATACGAACACCGTATCAAACTATACACGATGTACCGATACATGATTGCATACCTTTATAGAATTTAGACCATGCACCGCATAATTCACATGACCATAATAACATCCTCTGACAACAATAGCCGAAATCCCACGAATCCGATGGCCACAACATACCTCATGACGCATGTAAGTCCTATTCCAACTTTTGCAATTCTGCCACGATGGAAGAGATACGTAGAAATTCATAACCACCTGCCGAATCAACAAATCATTGAGTCTCTTCTCCTGACAAGAACTATTACCTCATTCTGAACTACATAACGATATTTGCTCTTTAATATGCCTTATATAATCCGATTGCACTGATCCCAAGTTCAATATTCTCATCTCCCCAGTACAAGTTGCTCGGCAATAAGCCACCTTAGGCATTGACCAAGATCTCGTATGATGCCATCATGTGCCAACAAGCTACAAGCTCAAATGTAATACACAAGGAAGAATGAACCCTGGAAAGAACTATCCAGTTCGCGTAACGAATAAAACGGCATCAAATACTATGAGCCTTTCTTAGAGGCAAGAAACAGGACATACAAAATAAATATAAGGGACCGTTCTTAACATCTCACTATTGTAGCGTGCAACCTGATCCAATATGACACTGTTGCGGCGTGCAACCCGATCTACACAACATACCCGTGGCGGCATGCCACCCAGTCCAAACAATATACCCGTGGTGGCGTGCCACCCGATCCGCTCATAACAATTAAAAGAAAACACATGCCAAGCCGTAGCACTTATACTCACGAAATGTCTGATTACCAACCACAAGCACACCAAGTGTATAGTACAAATCTTGGGGAGATGGGTAGCGCCATACGCTACGAAACTCAAGCATAATTAAGGTGTGGTATATGATCTACATCTTGAGAGCCATCTTTCTCACATAACACCACTGCTACGCGGGACCTCAACACACATGTACGAATAATCAAGTTGTCTCACACCTCATATGGCCAAATAGAGTATTACATGAAATAGCTGACGACGAAAACAATATCTAATGTCCGAATACCCCTGCATAAAAATGCTATGCTGAATGAACACACCCGGCCTGGTGTAGAGCACACGTCCACATTTAGACCCATCAACGGACCTCGAGCTGATGCTGGTCGTACCCTACTGAGCTAATAACCTTTTAAGGACCCAGAATAACCCAGTTCAATGACACATAAGAACAATCGTCAAATTTGGAACAAACTCACACGGTCTACAACTAAAGGAATAGAATGCTTCCCAGGCATAAACTCTCGCATTTGCGATATTACCATAACCTCTGTACTTGGTTTCAATCTTCAACAATCAAGTGACTAACATGTCAGACTTATAAAAATCTCCCCGTAAGGCACGCTCCCACGACCTTCCGCTTAGGTAGCAAAGTCCGCACATCCATACCACCAGCCGGTCAAATTTTGTAAAGCGAATTGAAAATCCGCAAGTCAATACACACAGTCTCTTCCACAGAACACCATTCTCAGGTGGCATTAAGGACAATACCAACTTACTCTAAACATCTGAATTCTTTCCTACTCATCCGAGCTCGTAACATTCTTGTATACACTAAACCACAACCTTGATCATCAATTTCCAATTCCCATGCCGCTCACTACACCTAACATGCCAATACGAGAGAGTACAAGAATTCCACCATAACTCTTGAACTACTAATAGAATAAACACTCCATCATATAGAAACCTTTCACTTAACTCATTTCGGGAGAACCATTGCAACACGCGATTGAATTCCCATAACCGCAGAAAATACAATTCTCAAGTAGTGATCTAAACCACTATAACTCTTCTGGGATCCATCTACACATAACAGGCCATTATAATCGAATATCCCCAAATAAATCAAATTACGGCAGTCGTCAAACCTTGCACATACCGCCACAAATTACCTGCATAACTTAACACACTGAAGGAAGTGATCATTGCCACCACCATGCCAATCCAACCATTGCTAACCAAACCAACTTCTTCTAATTTACTTTGGAGATTCCTTAGAAATAACAATAGCTCCATTCAAAATATAACGAACTCAATCCGCACTCATCCTGAGTGACCCGATTTCACGAGACCACATTGTCTTAGAACTCACGAACCATCTCATGCCCTCTTTGTGTGCGCATTCGCATCTTTAACTGGCACACCCATTCTGATAATTCCTCTATGAATTCGAAGTTATTTTCTCCCATTCTTCCAATGTTACACCGCAGGCCGAAGATAACATAGAACACTCCAAGCCCCTTTTATCGTCCGTTGCAAAAGCTCGATACTTAACTATACAATAGACTCGAAATCCTTAGGCACTACACTTTAAGTTTGAATCCACTAGGATTGTTGAGAGGTACCCACTCCGACTTGCTCCCGAATATATTCAACTCCAAGGCTCTACTAGCACATGAACACCCTTTCAAAGAAGCACCCGGCTGAATCACTTTCCTTGTACATCATATCTACACGAAGCATAAACTCTGAGTCTTCCCAAAGCTTGAACATGAATTGATAAGGCCAAATATAGCACACATTCCCTAAATTCTTTTCCCAAATTGCCACTGGTGTTTTCTTCCCTTAGTCGTAATAACCTACCAATATTCCAATAACTAGAAAACTCACAAGTAGACAACCATGCAATTCAATCGTAGACGGTGGGGCTCTCCCACTTAGATTGAAGCTACAATTACATACCCCTGGAACCCACCAAGATTTCTTCTTCCTCATTGACATGATCTCGCACAATCGACCCGCCAAATTTCTCCAAATCTTCCTGTTAAACATTTCTTGAACATTCTGAATCACTAGCCACATTCACGTATTTGACCTCATACTGGATAACCGGTAGAATTTTTCGTAGAAGCTTTGTCAACACCACACAACCGCTAACCTTCTCACAGGAGATAGCCCACTTGTGGAAATTCCATGCAGACATCTTCCAACGGCGCTGCGCAGGGTACAATTACTACGAAATCAGTAAACTATCTTGAGCCCGTGCTCATTCACCAGCTGTACAAGTCCGTTCACCCCCCATTGCCATCACAAAAAGTGCGAAAATACATTCCAACCCGAAGTCATGTTGCATTCCTCTTAATATCAAAAAAACTCCTTTTTGTCGTATCCAATCTTCCCCAGTATAGTAGCTAACATTCCAAATTAAGTTCGTAGACCTAGTCACTATTCATTACGATCCCCAAGTTACTCTAAACTTCCCTCTAAGGCGTGTGGCTATCCTACCACATAACCAATATGCTACTCTTCCACTCTCTAACTTGGTCAAACCCTCTCCTTTAAGCAACTACTTGACTTCTGCTTTTCACACTTGACCTTCTAGAAATTTAACCACCGCAAAACACCTCCCATATATCCTTCCTCATCCCTCGCTGCCTAATTGTTGCCTTAATTCAAAATCCATCTCTGTAGCACTTGAACTAATAGATCACTACCAACTCTAAACCTCTCCGAAGATCATCTTTCTCGAGGCATCAACATTAGGAACACCGATTCGATTCTGAGCCTCTGCACACCGCGATCTCTGACAGCCACTTCGTCAGCACCATTTCACAATACCCTGCCCCAAAAGCGAGCTGAAAAAGACCATAACATCGGCAAACTTAATACATTCAGCAAGGACAACGACACCACATCACAGATGAAAATTCCACCATGCACGAAAATACCAAGTCTCTTTACTCCATTATTCCAAACTTGAACATTCATAGTCCGATTGCCTTTCCTCCATTGGAAATAAAAATGTCGAACCTCTGAATCATGCACTGAGGAAAACCTCTTTCCAAGTCACTCACGGCACCGACACATAGACAAGCACCATACCATTACACCAATAGTATGCGATAGAAATGCACTAATCATCATAACAATCAGTGCCCAACTTCAAAACCGTAGGCAATACTGATACCGAGCTGAAACGACAGAACATCTTTCCACAAGAAGACGATAATAACCTGCTCGAATGTGCAGGGAGAAACACATGCTCCCCGTCTGTAGTACCTCTGCAACTCCTCGATGCCCAAATAATAACAAACGCTTCACGTCGCATAAGATTGAGTAGGAAGGAAATCAAGGCATAAGCCTCAAAGAAATCAAATCGCACGATGAGGAATCAAGAAGGGAAGTGCTCCTAATAGCCTTGTAGCCACTCGAAGATAAATACAGACGTCTCCGAATCGATCCGCAAGACTCTACTAGACTTGCCCATGACTTGTGAGACCTAAGTGAACCTAATGCTCTGATACCAAGCCGTCACAACCCAAAATCTATTAGACGTCGTGATGGCGCCTAACACCGCCATTAGGTAAGCCAACAATAAATGATTAGATTAATTACACATTTTAGTATTTTTTTTAAAATCATAATTTCTCCAATTAAATAGCAAGAAGTAAAATTTACAAGGTAAATGATAATATTTTTTTCACCACTACAATAATGAACAACCCATAAGCACCCCCAAAACCCGATGTCACAAGTGCATGAGCATCAACTAGGAAATATGATAAAATACAATATATGTCTGGAATATAAATTAGATAGGAGAGTGCAAATAACTCTGATGGAGACTCTGTGTACCGCAGACTCGTAACCTGGGATGTAGCTCACATAAGCCCCCGCAGTAGTTGTGCCTCTGCGCCCACAAGACCATTAGACATATATGTACCTGTATAAAAAGTGCAGCATGTGTAATATGAGTACGTAAATCAACACGTACCCAGCAAGTATCTAGTCTAACCTTGAAGAAGTAAATGACGAGGGGCTGACTCCGACACTTACTATGGGCTAACCATAAAATATTGATATTACAATTAAGTATGGATTATGTACAAACAACTGAAAACTCAAGAACAAGAAACAAGAAAATAATTCTTTCGTTGATAGTAAATCCCCAAATTAATTTCCATCATTTAACAAATTAATCTCTCAAGCCAATGAAATAATATCGATTATAATTGGACTCCAAGAAATTTTTACGCACGAATTATGCTGAGGTCGTACGGCCCGATCCAACATATAAATATAAATTGTGCACTATCGAGAGTTGAACGGCACAAACCATAGATGCATCTATCTGCTACCGAGGCATTTGGCCTGCTCCACAAGAAGAGAAAATACATTAAAAACAACCAGTCCAAGATTATTAAGGGGCTAATATTCAAAGAAATACCAATTCTCAATAACGGTCAAGTGACCCGTCCAACATTCAAGAATGAAGTTTAACCTTTTACAATTCCTTTATCAAGTTCCAACATGATTTAAGTAATTAAGTTAACAAGTAGGATGCAAATATCGCAAGTACAACATGATTTGGGTCCTAGGCTACTCGGACATAAGCATAATTAGTAGCTACGTACAGACTCTCATCATCTCGTGCGTATGTATCCCCCCGCAAATAGAAGCACATATTAAATCAATTCACCTATGGGGCTAATTCCCTCTTACAAGGTTAGAAAAGAGACTTACCTTGCTCCGAAGTTTCATAACCAGCTCCGACGCCACTCTAACACCCCAAACCAATAGTTGACGGTACAAAATTACGCAACCAATGTGCAAACCACTCAAAACGTGTCCTAACACCATAATTAATCAATTTAAGCAATTTTCAACTCCGCTCAAAAAGTCAATAAAATCAACCCTCGGGCCCACGTGCCCGAATTTCGAAATTTTTCGAAGATAAACTTTATCCATAACATCACGATCTCAAATATATAATTTATTTCAAATTTCATGTCCAATTTCGTGGTCAAAATCCAAAAATACCAATTTCCAGGTCTTCCTTAAAATTCCCAAATTTCTACAAATTTTCATGTTTAAATCCATATGCAAACCACATTATTTAACTTCTAATAGTATGGGAATCACTTACATTACATTAGATGATGAAAATACCCCCTTGAAGAGCTCCAAAAATTGCCCAAGCCGTGTGGAAAATAGGTGAAATGAACTAAGTCCCGCTTTACAACAAATTTGCCCAGGCCTAACTTCGAGTTTGTGACCCCCTGAACGCGTTTGTGTAGGCCAACTAACCCTGCTCCTTCACGTTCACGTTCCACTCTTCGCATTCTTGTGGGCCAATCGGCCTCAAGCCCAGCTCTCCCATTTCCTTCTATGCGTTCGCGACTAAAGCTTTGCGTTCGCATAGGTTCCTCAGTCATTTCTCTGCTTTCGCGACCTCTGTGTTACGTTGGCGATGAGTACTCCTCCTCCAGCCCCACAAATCCTTCTACATGAACGCGATCGCCTCCCTGCATTCATGATGAAGGACACCAAAACCAACATCAACAACGACAAAATACGAGGAAAATGACCTGAAACCAACCCAAAACACACATGAGGCCCCTAGGACCCCGTCCAATCACACCAACCAGTCCCAAAGTGAAACACAAACTTAGTCGAAGACTCAAACCACGTCGAACAACATCGAAATCATGAATCACACCCCAGTTCGAGCTTAATGAACTTTAGAACTTCAAATTTCTCCATTTGATGCCGAAACCTATCAAATCACGTCTGATTGACCTAAATTGTGCACGCTACTCACATTTGACATTACAGACCTACTCTAACTTCCGAAATTAGAATCCGACTCCGATATCAAAAAGTTCACTACTGGTCAAACTTCCAAAAACCTCCAACTTCCAACTTTCACCAAATGATCCCAAAATGACCAACGGACCTCTAAATCCACACCCGGACGCGCTCCTAAGACTAGAATCACCATATGGAGCTATTCCTAATTTCTCGAAATTCTAAATGGACACCGATAGCATTAAAATACACTCCAACTCAAATTCATGAAATCCTTCCAGAATGCCAACTTTTCACAATAGGCGCCGAAATACTCCCGGGTCATCCAAAAACCCGATTCGGACATACGCCCAAGTCCAAATTTATCATACGAACCTGTTGGAACCTTCAAATCCCGATTCTGAGGTCGTTTACTCAAAATCAAGCCTTAGTCAATTCCTTCAACTTAAAGCATCCGAAATTAGAATTTTCTTTCCAATTCAACTCCGAACTTTTCGAAATTTAATTTCGACCACATGTACATGTCATAATACCTGAAGTGAAGATACTCATGGCCTCAAACCGCAGAACGACGCGCTAGAGCTCAAAACGACCGGTCGGGTCGTTACACATTGTCATCCTACGTCAACACTATTTTAAATGTAGCATATTGGTTGAGTTATTATTTCATACTGTCGGTCAAACTAGCTTGACACTTTACTTTTTAGGATTTAAAACTACGATACCTTCAAGTTTCAAACATATATCCATAAATTATACACATAAAATTATGAAAGAAAAAAGTTATTTTTCAAAAAGATATACATAAGATTTCCGAAGAAAACAAAGAGAGCTAATCATGCTATGTACAACACCAAATAATAATTGACATGAACTACTACTCTCTCTCTCTATATATATATAATTATAAAGTAAATAAATATATCCACCAATGTGTACTACTACACAAGTACCATGTATATTGTCACGACCCTATAGGCCATGATAGCAACGTTACCGCTAGGCAAGCCTACAATAAACTAACTCTGTGATCCTTTCTTTTAAAGATTTGAAATAGTTGACTTTTAGTTTGTGCAGAAATAAGAAGTAAGCATGTAATAAAAATGAGAGATCAAGATTTTTAAAGTAGTGAGATAAATAAGATAACCCAAAACCCATCAAGTGTCTACTAGCTTAAACCTCCCTGTCCTGGCGTCATAAGTGTATGAGCAACTAGTAGAATACAAAAGAATACTACACTAATGTATGAAGTGAAATAGATAGAAAATACAACTTCAGCTGCTGTAGAACGGGTTCAGAAGGTAGTTCACCGAGACGTTTCATAGTAGTAGTCAAGGATGCACGCCAGACTGATATCCAGATGCACCCACGTTAGATCCTGCACAATTAGTGCAGAGTGTAGCGTGAGTACATAAACAATATATACCCCGTAAGTATCCAGTCTAACCTCGAAAAAGTAGTGAAGAGGGGCCGACTTTGACACTTACTATGGGCTAACAATAAATTCTCGCCCCCCAGGAAGTATAGTATCGTATCGCCTCAGGTGGATCAGGAAAATCACTTCAAATATTTCACGATACAACCGAGCCCTAGTGATTATGTAAGAGGTTTCAAGTTATCAGTGGTATATTATAGATCAATATTGCGGTGAATCAACAATGGATGGACAAAAGTCACAAAGAATAAGATGAGATTAGGCGGTCATTCTTAAGATGAACAGTAACGAGGAAGCATTAAAGGACTTAGATTTATACATATAGGATAAGTAACGAGAGTAACATGAAGTTTGGTAGCAGACCTTAGTAATGATAAATCGGAGTAAGAGTTAGGTTATAATATGACCTACCTAGATGCAATAAAGTCATACAGATGGATAAACGGATCTATGGAATAAGATATAGCAATTTTATAAGTTCGACAAAGTACTAAGCGAAGAACTTCAGTATACATATAGATGTCCATAGGGACATCTTGTCAATCTCAGTATATGTTTACAAAGTGAGGCCTAGGGATTGGCTAAGAACTAGAGAAAAAAGGAGAGAAGAGTTGCATAGGCGCCCGCACAAGGTCAGTGTCGTACATGCTGCATGATAGAAGGTAGCAACAATTACGAGATTGGAAGGATTCCGAATACAAGTCGTTGTGTGAAAGAGTGGCCTAAAGGGGGGAATGTCCTGGACTTTGGAATTATTCATAGAACAGTTGCCTAGATGGCAAGGAGAGTATTGAAGTATTCAGAAGACATACGTTATGAAAATGATAAGTGCATCAGTCAACATTCGAGGACGAATGTTCCAAAGGGGAGAATGATGTTACACCCCATGTTATCGTACGTGGAAGTATGCCATAAGTAAATCGATATAAGCTCAGAAATGAGATGTTACATCTTGTATTTTCGTACGTTAAAATTTTGTCGTAAGTTAACCGTCGTAAGTTTGGGAATGAGATTATTTGAAAATTATAAGCATTATGCTACTTCAAACAAGTGATGAGTAAATTTTTGAAGGTGAGAGGGTAAGCAAATCGAAGAAAATAAATTTCGTCAAAGTTTGACAAATAAATGTAAAAATTATAACTAAGCATGGACTACATAAATATAGCCAAAAACTCAACAACAGGAAATAATAGGCAATCCTTTCACTAGTAGTAAATGCCAAGTTTATTTTCATCATTTAACAATTTATATCTCAAGCCAAGGAAGCAATATCAATTATAATTGGTTCCAAAGATTTGTTACACGCAATTCATGCTGAGATCGTACGGCCCGATCCAACATAAGATATCTAAACTGTGCACTGCTAAGGGTCGAACGACACGTATCATAGATGCATCTACCTGCTATCGAGGCGTTCGTCCCGCTCCACCAAAAGAAAAAATACTTTATAACAACCGATTTAAAATTTATTAAGAGGCTAATATTTAAAGAAACGCCGATTCTCAATAATAGCAAAGTGGCCCATCCAAGAATCCAAGTAAATAAAATTTAACCTTTTACCATTCTTTTATCAAGTTCCAACATGATTTAAGCAATTAAGTTAACAACTAGGGCACACACATCGTAAATATAGCATGGTATGGGTCCTAGACTACCGGGACATAAGCATAATTAGTAGCTACTTACGGACTCTCGTCACCTTGTGCATATGTAGCTCCCACAAATAGAAGCACATATTAATCAATTCACCTTTGGGGTTAATTTCCTCTTACAAGGATAGAAAAGAGACTTACCTCATCTCAAAGATTACTTTCCGGCCCCAAATTCACTCTAAAGCTTCAACTCGGTGCCAAACAATTCAAAACTAGTCAAATGGTACGTAAATTAATCAATACATATTTAAAAATTTATACTCCAACTATTAAAGTGATTACCCAACCCCAAATGTAGGATTCCTAAAATTCACCCCCGGGCCCACGTGTCCAGATTTTGAAAATTTTTGAAGAAAGTTATTACCCATAACTTCATGAACTCAAATATATAATTTTCACCTAAATTCCATAACAAATTTCGTGGGTAGATTCCATTTTTGTCAAAAACCTAAGTTTTTCATCTAACCCATAAATTTCACAAATTTATATGTTAAAATCTACCTATAATATTTGTATTAAACTCACATTAGGTAGAAATTACTTACCCTCAATAGCTAGGTCGACATCCCCCCTTCTGAAGCTTCAAAATTGCCCAAGTGTGTGAAAAATGAGAGGAAAAAGCCTAAGTCCTGTATTTAAAATGAGGTTTTGCCCAGCTGAATACCCCTCCTTCGCGAGCGCGAAAGAAGCCTCGTGTTCGCGAAGGCCTGATCATAGGCTAAAAACTCGTGTTTTAGTCGTTGTAACAACACTTTAATTACTGCATTTTACAAATTTTTGAGCTTAAATGATTATGAATTGTACTAAATTTATGATTTATGCCTTGCAGGAAGAGTTTCCAACTTAAGAATTAATTCGGGATGAATTTGAGTAATTTGAGGCTTTGAAGTCTGAGTAAAAGCTAAATAAATCAAGTTGGAATCAAGTTGAGTAAACTGCCCATAACGTTTTGCTCAGAACTCCATTTGGGCTCCGTAATATATTGATGGAAAGCTATTTAAAAGGGCTACAACTTTCATTTCTTGCATTTTACCGAATTCCCACTAGCGCGGGCTTAGCGCGGGATTAGCGCGCCCGCGCTAGTTCAGTGACCCAAAACAGAAAGAAACTCAATTAGCGCTGGTTGTGCGCTGGCTGTGCGCTGGTTTAGCGCGCCCACGCTAATCCAGTCCGGGAAATCAATTATTGAGGGGTAAAATTGTCAATATGAAAGGTATCCACTCAACTAACATTAAGAAAAGCTCCATTATTGAGGAGATCGGATTTTGTGAAGGGAGAGGGGGATTCTAGAGAGAAGAATCCATTGAAGACTCTTGGAGCTAAGGAGGAGAAGGAAAAATACTACCTTGAAGCAAGATTTAAAAGAGTTTTCTTCAAACTTTCTTTTAGTTACTTGTTCATATTATGTTTAAGATTATTATTGTTGAGTTTTGTATGAACATGCGTGGCTAAAACATCAATTATTCTGGGGTTGTGATTTAGCCATGAATATTGTGGTTTGAAAATAACTAGATCTTGATTATAATTCATTCGGATATGGTTGTTTCTTTAATTCTATGTTTAATTGCTTAATTGTTTGGCGAGCAGTTAAGTTCTATTTACTATCTATGCTATGCTTGGAAAAGCCATGTTTAGATTAGAGAAGAATTAAAGAGAGCATGATTTTAATCCTCAAGGGGAGCAGATTTGTGGTTAGGATAGGAATATACCTAATCACCTTGCTTAATTAAATGTCGTGATTTTACTGCGTTTTTAATAGATTGATATCATAGGAATATAGACGTTGATCTATTGAGAATAAGTGAGTAGTACTTCGGGAGAAGGCTATGAGAGCATTTATCGACTAATTAACAACCATGAGTGAATTATATGAAAGGGATAGTTAGTTAAAACACAATACAATTGGTGAATAAATCACAACCCTGGAATATTTGTCTCTATTAAGTACACAAAAATCAACTTGATACTTGATAATTTAGTTGTTATTTAAGATTATAATTAGCATAATTAAACATCTTGAATTTGAATTTGGCTTGACATAATAACAATATTGGTGTATTAGTGAGTAGTTGATATAAGTTTCTGTGGGTTCGACACTCAACTTATCACTTTATTACTTGTACGACCACGTATACTTGCGTGTGCGTTTGGGACCAACAAGTTTTTGGCGCCGTTGCCGGGGAACTTAATATTAGCTACTTGCTAGTTTATGCTTTAATTGTTTATTTCATCGAGTCTAATGTTACTTGATTGTTGCTCAAATCTCAGGAACTTTGATTGAATGCGTAGGATCCGAAGCCAGTACAGACTTCAAGGCTTTGATCCGGAACCTGAGAGAACATTTCAAAGGAGGTTGAGGGAAGCAAGGGATACGAATAATATTCAGGCACTTGTTCAACTTCCTGTGGACATGGCAGAAGGGCAACCCATGGCTGTTCAGGAGGTGGCAATGCCAAGCATTGCTAATGTCACCTCCAGTATAGTGAAACCCCGGATCACTGGGCACTTTGAACTGAAACAAAGCATGATCCAGCTGCTTCTTGCAAACTGGCAATTCATGGGTCTTCCACACGAGGATCCACAACAGTATATTCTGAACTTTTTGGAGATTAGTGATACTTATATCACTAACGGGGTCACTACAGATTATGTAAGGCTTACACTCTTTTCATTTTCTCTGTTGGGCGAAGCTAAGCGATGGCTAAAGTCAGAACCAGCTAATTCCATTATATCATGGAATGATTTTTGGGCCCAGCTGAATACCCCTCCTTCGCGAGCGCGAAAGAAGCCTCGTGTTCGCGAAGGCCTGAGCTCTTGGGCATCGCGAACGCGACAACACCTACGCGAACGCAAATGGCAAAGTGCACTAACCCTCCCCGGCCCCTTTCCCCTACGCGAACGCGAGAGGGGATTCGCGAACGCGTAGGCCTAGGATCACAAGGCTTCACGAACACGAGAGCCTGACTGCGAACGTGAAGAGCAATTGTTCACTGCCCCTAAATCCTTCTTCGCGAATGCGATGGCCCTCCCGTGTTCGCGAAGAAGGAAACCAGAATTGGAAAAATCTGGTTTCCTCAACTTAGCTCCAGGTGGTCCAAAACACACCCGAGCTCTTCGGGACCCCGTCCAACTACACCATCAAGTCTATAAACATAATACAGACCTGCTCGAACTTTCGAAATGCATAAAAAAAATAACAAAATCAAGAATCACACCCCAAAATCAAATTGAATCAAAGTATGAACTTCAAGTTTCCAAATTGCTCCGAACGCGCCGTATCATACTTAGACTACTCGGAATACCACAAAACTTTGCGTGCAAGTCTAAAATCACCATACGAAATTATTTCAAGTCTCGGAATCCCATTTGGATCTCGATATCACCAAAACCTACTCCCAACCAAATTTAAAGAACTTTAAAAACTTTCAAAGAGCCAACTTTCACTATTAGGCGCCGAAACGCTCCCGATTCATCCAAAATCTGATCCGAACATATGCCAAGTCCAAAATCATCATACGAACCTATTGAAACCGTCAAATCCCGATTCCGCAGTCGTTTACTCAAAACGTTGATCGAAGTCAAATTTGGTATTTTTAGCCAACCTTAAGGAATCAAGTGTTTCGATTTCCAAATCCCGAACTAACCATCCCCGCAAGTCATAAAACAGTAAAAACACGTACGGAAAGTCTTATTTAGGGGATCAAGGTTTTAGAAAGCAAAATGACCGATCGGATCGTTACATATATAATCTCAATTGTTCCTTCATTGTGCGTTATTCTTTTACTTATCGATGTGCAATTAATTTTATTCAACTGACAAGAAAAAGGAGAAATTTTATAACTTTCAAGTGAAAGTCATAAAAAAGAAATCTATCTATCTCTTCACACCTCAGATCAAGAGGAAGAGTTACTTTAAGTTATAGTTTACAACTTCTCAAACTTTTGTACAATGGCAAACCAAATCGCAAAAGTACTTATCAAATAGCGGTCGAGCTTTCTTCTCTTTCTTATTTTTATCGTGAAAACATATATTTTGTAGGAATATAGCCTAACTGGTTTCAGCAGCCCTTTTTGTCAATCAAAGACGAAAATATATCTTGAAAATGACTACAAATATAATAGAATTGAGACGCAACGAGTTGAATAAGACGTATATAGGATCAAAGTTTGCGTGGTAAAATAGATAGGATCTTATCCCCTTAGCTAGTCATGTGAATGGAAAGAATCTTGGTAGGAAAAACATATTTCCTTTAACAATTCTTATTAATCAACATACTGAGTACCAAGTTAGGAAGAAAAAGCCGGAGCAGTCGTGAATATTTCGTAGAAATTTCCAACCCTACTGAACTTGACTGTATAAAATCCATTGCTTGTGGTCCGACCTTCTGTACGAGGATATTAACAACTGTGCTCTCATATTTAATTAATTCACTTTGATCTTTCTTACTGTCAAGTCTCCATTCTCCTTTTGATTTTGAATTCTTTCTTAACCGAGTAACAGTTGTATAGAACAAGAGAAAAGGATAAAAAAGAGAATAAGCAGATATGAGGAAGAAGATCGAGGACCGAAAGAGACGAGATATAGAGAGAGCAAATAGAGTGAATTAGATTCTATTCAATTCAATCATCTAATCTCAAATGTGTTACAATGAATTATTTATATAATCTAACTAATGAGCTTAACTAACTAAAGATGATCTTAACAACTATTTAACCTCCTTAACTAACTTTAACTAACTTAGTGTGTAATGACTAAATTACCCCTGCATTCTAACAGTATTATTTCTCAACACTCCCCCTCAAACTAGGTAGTGTAAATATGTTGTAAACTACTAGCTTGGAACTTAGATAGTTGTGTTGAACTTTACAAAGCCCTTTAGTAAGTAAATCTGCTGGTTGATCTTTGGTGTTGATGTACTTAGTAGTTATCAAATATTGTGTAATTTTTTCTCTAATAAAGTGACGATCTATCTCAATGTGCTTAGTACGTTCATGATATACTGGATTAGCTGCAATCTGCATAGCAGCCTTGCTATCACTGTAGATGTCAATTGGAAGATTGAATTCTATTCCAATTTCTTTCAGAAGACCTTGTAGCCAAACTATTTCAGCAACAGTAGCTGCAATACTTCTGTATTCAGCTTCAGTAGAGCTTCTAGATACAGTTGTTTGCTTCTTAGACTTCCAGGAGACCAGTGAATTTCCAAGTTTGATAAGATAACCAGTTACAGATCTTCTAGTATATGGGCATGCAGCCCAGTCAACATCACATAGGCCACTATGTTGTTGTTATTTTTGTTGCTTAATAAGATGCCTTGACCTGGTTGATTTTTGATATATCTGACAACCCGCGGGACCTTTTTGGTTGTTGAAGAAATTGATTTATAGCCCGTTTGGCCAAGCTGTAAAAATTAGCTTATTTTGATAAGTGATTTTTTTCAAAAGTGCTTTTCTCAAAAGTACTTTTGGTGAGAAGCAGTTTGTGTTTGGATAATTAGTTTGAAAAGCACTTCTGAGCAGCAATTAGTGTTTGGCCAAGCTTTAAAAAACTGCTTCTAAGTGTATTTTTCTCAAAGGTGCTTCTAAAAAAAGTACTTTTGGAGATAAGCTACTTTTTTTTGCTTCTCCAAAATTGCTTCTGCTTCTCCTCAAAAGCACTTTTTTTCCTTCCAAAAGCTTGGCCAAACACCTCAATTTTTGGCCAAAAGTACTTTTGTCCAGAAAGAAGCTTAGCAAAACAAGCTCTTAATGTTTGAACACTGAATGGTATGTCAGGTCTAGTCATAGTTAAGTAGAGAAGTTTTCCCACAAGCCTTTGATAAGCCTTCTGATCTGCTAGTTGTTCACTTCCAGAATTCTTTGTCTTGTTGAGTGATCATCAAATTCCTTTGTTGTCAGTTTGATGTTTGTGTCTAGTGGAGTGACAACACGTTTAGCAGCATACAACCCAACTTCTGATATAAGTTCTAATGCATACTTCCTTTGATGCATTAGTATACCTTGTTTGGATCTAGCAAACTCTATGCCCATAAAATACTTCAAGTCTCCGAGATCTTTCATTTTGAATGTTTGTTGTAGTACAATTTTTGTTTCAACTATCAATTTTAAGCTATTCCTTGTTATTAACATATCATCTACATAGACTAAGACAATAATAATTCCTTCTGATAAACAATGAATGATCAAATTGACTTTATTGAAACTGATTATTCAAAAGTGCTTCAGTTAGCTTTGCATTCCACTGTCTAGGGGCTTGCTTCAGGTCATATAGGGATTTAATGAGTCTGCACACAGGTTTATTCTCTCCCTAACTCTTAAATCCCTGTGGTAGTTCCATGTAGATTTCATCATACAAGTCACCTTGAAGAAAAGCATTGTAGACATCCATTTGGTGTATGTTCCAGTTTTTTGCAGCAACAATAGCTAGGACTATTCTAACTGTTTTTATCTTAACTACAGGAGAGAAAGTTTCTTGATAGATAATACCTTCCTTTTGACTATATCCCTTTGCAACTAGTCTTGCCTTAAATCTCTCAATTTCTCATGTTGATTTGTATTTGATTTTGTATATCCATTTACATCCAATACTTTCCCTTCAGGTAACGATACAATGTCCCAAGTATGGTTTGTTTGCAAAGCATCTATTTCAGTTCTCATTGCCTCAATCCATCTAGGATTTTTAGTAGCTTCTATATCAGATGAGGGTTCTGTCTCTACAGAAGTTGCTGCTATGTAAGCTTGATATGTAGAAGAAAGTTAATCATAGGAAATATACCTTGAAATAACATATGGAATATCCTGATGAACATTTAGAGATACAAAGTCTTTCATCCAAATTGGAGGATGTTTATCTCTACTAGACCTTCTGTATTCTGGTTGTCCTGCATTCATAATGGGAATACTTTTGTGTTTGATCATTTATTTGTTGTACTGCATTTGGTAGTAAGCTATCAGCTCTATGTTGTTGTAATTCTAGTGAAGTATCATCATCTGCCTGATATATATAATCCATTGGATCAACTGGTATTTCCATAACTGTATTGGTAGGAGAATATGATCTTTCTAGGTTACTTTCATTTATTCTAAGTTGATCTTGATATTCTGAATGACTTGGAGTTTGCCTTTGTTGAGCTTCTAAATACCAGCTATGTTGTAGTTCAATTGGCACTTGATTTACAAATATAGGTTGGATACTTGTCTTTTGATGTTTGAATGTGAGTACATCTTCTTTAAAAATCACATCCCTGTTAACAAAAAATACTTTCTCTGTTAGATCATATAACACATACCCTTTTTGAACTTCTGAATAACCCATGTGAACTGCTAGTTTTGTTCTAGTCATCAGTTTATCATCTTGATTTATAAGCTTAGCATAGCACATACAACCAAGGACCTTTAAATGTTGATATGTATGTTGCCTGTGATGTAGCCTTTCATAAGGCGTTTGATTGTTAATCACAAAACTTGGAACTCTATTTATAAGATATACATCTGCTAGAACACATTTTCCCCAAAATTTAATTGGTATGCCAGCTTGAAACCTTATGGCTCTTGTGACCTCTAGGATATGCATGTGCTTTCTTTCTACTACCCCATTCTGTTGGGGAATATAAGCACAAGTTTTTTGATGAACAATCCCTAGAGTTTGAAATAGATTACTGCAGGCAGTGTTTAGAAACTCAGTTCCATTATCAGTTCTTATAACTCTTACATTCTTATCATACTGAGTTTTTATATAGGTAAAGAAATGTTGTAGAACAGTACATACATCTGATTTCAATTTAAGCAGAAACACCCAAGTCATCTTGGAGAAATCATCCATTATTGTTAAGAAGTACTTATTTTCATCATGAGTGGAAATCCTATAAGGACCCCATAAATCCATATGAACTAAAGCAAAATATTCAGTTGTTTTTATGCTACTTGTAGGAAATGGAATCCTTGTCTATTTTGCACATGGACAGATTGTGCACTTATTTAACTTGCTAGCTATTATATTTGTCTTTACATGAATGATTTTATTAAGAAATTTAGTAGAGTCATGGCTAAATCTTTTGTGCCATAAATCTACATCTACTATACTTGAACTTGATTGAATATCTTCACTTCTGGTAGCTAACATAACATCTTCTTTCCTTATGCTGTCTGAGAACTCAAAAATGTATAATCCACAATGTTATCTACCAATCTCCTTCATTTTCCCAGTGAAAAGTTCCTGAAAAATACAGAAATCAGCAAAGAAAGTGGCTGAGCACTGTAATTCCTTTGTTAGTTTAGCAACAAAAAGCAAGTTGTATTTAGATTGAGGACTATGAAACACATTTGACATTGATATACTGTTTGATAACCTACTAGTACCAGTATGTGTAATCTAAGCTAGATCACCATTTGGCATATACACTTTCTTAGGACACTGAGTTTGCTTGACAATAGAACTGTCTATCGGATTTATATCTGCTACCATGTGATTAGTAGCATCAGTGTCGATTATCCATTTTGCAGAAGTAGTAGCTATTAAGGCATTACATATACCAGCTACATTTGCTGAAGAATTTTCTTCTGAATTGACAACAGGCATTTTATTGAGTAGCTGCAGGATTTTATCATATTGTTCTCTGCTAAGAGTGTATGTACCAAGATTCCCTAATTGATTTAAACTAGTGCTGTTAGCACCCATTTGATCTGCAGTTTTTCTTTCATTTCCATTCACAGAATTGTTCTCATTTGTTTCATTGTATCCCAAATGATCAGAAATCACATTATAAGCAACAATATTATTTCCAACATTTTTTCTCCCCTTTGTCTTAAAATCAGGAGGATATCCTACCAGTTTGTAGCAGTTCTCCTTACTATGAACTTTAAACTTGCAGTAATCATAGAACAAAATTGTAGTTTTTCTTAAATTTACCAGTAGTTCTTGTATATAGAGCAGTATCAAACATTCCTGCATTTGTACTTGGATTTGAACCTAGGATTCCAGCATTTGCAGCCATTGATTTTTGGCTTTCATCACTAACAATTATAGCATAAGTTTGATTTACTGTTGGGAGTGGCCCCTAGCCTGAGAATATGACTCATTTAACCCCATCAAAAACTGATATAGCTTCAGTTTCTACAGATACACAACAAAATCTCTAGACTTAGGACAATCACACCTTGGTGAAGGTACTTCAAACTCTTCCCACATATCCTTGAGTTTAGAGAAATACACAGAAACAGATGATGTTCTTTGGCTTAGATTTGCAATTTCTCTACGAAGATTAAAAAATCGTGTGCCATCAATTTTGTTAAATCTTTCAGAAAGATCATCCCACACTACTTGAACATTAGAGGCATGCATGATTCCTCCTAACATCCCTTTAGACACAGAATTCATAATCCAAGACAAAACTATTGCATTCATACATTCCCAATGATTCCACATTGTTACTGAAAAAACTTCTTTCTTGCATGTTCCATCTATTAGGCCTAATTTATTTCTACCCAACAGAGCAACACGCATAAATCTTTGCCAAATTGAATAATTTTTAATCACAGTCAACTGAAATGTGATAATTTGAATACCACTTACATCTGTCGGCGATAGGAACAAGGGATGGTTATAGTCGACTCCGGCAACTGCAGTTCCTCCATTCACTGGATTGTTTGCATGTACATCATTAACACCTCCATTATCCATTGGATCTCCGGTAGTACTCATTTCTTTGAGTTTTTTCTTTCTGATTCTTGACTGCTCTTGAATTGAGTCTTTAGATTTTTCAGAGATTGAAGTTTAGCTTCGAATTCTTTGTGCATAGGCTCTGATACCATGAATTCTTTTTTAACTGAGTAACAATTGTATAAAACAAGAGAAGAGGATGAAGAAGAGAATTAGCAGATATGAGGAAGAAGAGGACCGAAAGAGACGAGCGATAGAGAGAGAACAAATAGAGTGAATTAGATTCTATTCAATTCAATCATTTAATCTCAAATGTGTTACAATGAATTCTTTATATAATCTAACTAATGAGCTTAACTAACTAAAGATGATCTTAACAACTATTTAACCTCCTTAACTAACTTTAACTAACTCAGTGTGTAATGACTAAATTACCCCTGCATTCTAACAGTATTATTTCTCAACAGATTTCTTGTACACTTAACAAATTGTGACGTACAGTTTTTTTCATATAAATATATTATATTGATGCATTCCTACTATATAGTTTGCATTCCCTTCTACCCAAAGGCCAGTGGCGAAACCAGAAATTTACTCAAGGGTATTCAAACTTGAAAGAAGTAGAAAAAAATTTGCGAGAAAGAGTGTTCAATATATGTTATATATCTCTAAAATCTAAGATTTTACCTATATACGTAGTGTAATTTTTCCGACAAAAGGTGGTCAATTAATAAAGTAGTTTCGCCCATGCCAAAGGCACTCATGCGCGACTGTCATTCTCCTTTTCTATATATTCCATACTATTTTACGCAAATTTGACGTCAGCGAAAAATGAAAATACTGGTTATATATAAGGAAGCATGTCGTACTTCCGTATAATAGGTTTTAAAGTTGTGCGGGTCTAGAAAGACTTTGGGTAAACTATGGCATATTAAATAAATAATTAAGTGACTATTCCAACCCTCTATGTATTCTTCACAAAGCATTCATGTGTATATAGGCTTTCAAGTGCCGTTGTTGAAAATATAGAGAAACTTAAACTTTCATAATTGCATTCGCCTAAAAGTTTGAATTTTATGTTCCGTCCAAGTTCATGTTCCAAGTCCAGCCAACCCATTACATTATCACAAACCAAAATTTCCAACAAATTAAACCACGTAATCAGTAAATTAACAACGACGGTGCCCCATTTTTACCCTATAAATACCCTCCTAATTAGTCCCTCATAAACACCAATTGAATTCTAGCTACTATCACTTGACACGCTTTATTAGTCACCAAAATGAGTACTCTCATTTTCATTCTCTTTTCTCTCTTCACATATGCCAATGCAGCTACCATTATAGTTCGTAACAATTGTCCCTACACGGTTTGGGCTGCCGGAGTCCCCGCAGGAGGAGGCAAACGCCTCGACCGTGGCCAAACATGGACGATAAACACCCCTCCGGGGACTAAACAAGCCCGAGTTTGGGCCCGAACCGGATGCAACTTCGATGCATCCGGCAAGGGAAAATGCCAAACAGGAGATTGTAATGGTCTTCTTGAATGCAAAGCCTTTGGTGCACCCCCAAATACACTGGCTGAATATGCACTAAATCAATTTGCAAACAAAGATTTTTTCGATATATCCCTTGTTGATGGCTTCAATGTTCCAATGGAACTTAGTCCTACATCCAATGGGTGCACCCGTGGCATAACATGCAAAGCTGATATTAATGGACAATGTCCTAAAGAATTGAAAGCTCCAGGAGGTTGTAATAATCCTTGTACTGTGTTCAAGACCGATCAATACTGCTGTAACTCCGGCAACTGTGGACCGACGAATTTTTCGAGGTTTTTTAAGCAGAGGTGTCCTGATGCTTATAGTTACCCTAAGGATGATCAAACTAGTACTTTCACTTGTCCTGCTGGTACAAACTATAAGGTTGTGTTCTGTCCTTGAATGGATTAAAATTTCATGCAGTTGTAATATTAGTATAATTTAGCTATCTACATTTGTATTTGAATAAGGCAAATTTGTCCTCCTAGCTTGGAGGATTAATTACTACAAGCCAATGAAAATAAAGAACATCTATTTATCATGGGTATTGTTTGGTTGATTACCATGCTTTTATCAAATATTGTTTCAGTTAAACCTCTCTATAACAACCTCGTTTGTTCCAAATATTTTTGGATGTTATATCAAATTGCTGTTATAGAGAACATATATTATAACAGAACATAAAAATTGATTCCGGAAAAGCTTGGCTTTTATAATGAATTGTTGTTAATATAGGAATGCTATTATAGAGAGGTCTTACTGTATTGGAATTGCTCCAAATTGCATTACTGGCAAATTCACTCTTTAGTTGTTCTATTTGTTTCATCAGATATGGTTTGTTTGAAATCTTGACGCTGCTTCAATTTTATTTAACTTTTCATATTTTTTGGTTAATTTTTATTTGTTAAAAAGAAAATGGTACTCCATTCACATGATTATGTACACGAATATGGCCCCAGAATTTCTTGCTAAGCTTTGCAGTCAAATATTTCAACTAAGTAGCATTATATATGATAATCTAGCTCCAAGTCCAAGTAGGGTCCGGGATATGACGTAGACAAGTTACCCTCCTGAAACTCTTCTCTATAAATAGCTAGAAGACCAATTATTTTATCTAACATTTAATCTCAACCGATGATAACAATATAGTACATGTTAATTAAAGGCTATACGTTCCACTAAGTACCAGAAATAGCACCATATATATTGACAAAGACTTTTAGCTTTGCAGTCAAATTAATATTGCAACTTACATTGTGATCATCTATTTCTGCTTCAATTCCTAATTTAGTTTCAGCACAACCTGCCCAAACTCTTCTCTGTTATCGAGATTAGTTATACATTTATCTCTTGTATTTATTCTTTTCTTCTTTTCCTCTTAGTTCTTTTCCAGTAAGTTAGTATTGTTAATAGCTGTTAGTTGTTATCAGTTAGTGATGAGTTGTTGCCGGCTGTCAAGTGAGTGAGTGAGAGAGTCATGTGTGTATATAGAGTGTTTGGGCATTTTTGTAAGATGGAATATTCATTTACTTTTTCCCCAATTATGCTTCTCAGATTTCTCGAAGCTTCTTATCTCTTTCTTCTATCTTAGCTAGGGTTCTGCTCTTCCTCCATTGGAGCTCGTCTGAGCTCAATTTTATCTCTTTCGTTTGTGATTTTGTCATGGTACTAGAGCGGAGGTTCTAATCTGTAGCTCAATTTTGTGTTTTGGTCCAGAAAAATCAAAGTTCACTGTTGTTTCCATTTTGAGGTCCAAGGCTAGCCCTAAAGCTGAGATCGACATAGAAATCGAGTGATTGAGCTTCATGTATGTGCATACACGTCGATTAAAATCATGGCTATTGAGGAAAACACATCGGATACCACTAATCCGTTACTTGATTCAACTAATCCACTTTACATGCATCCATCCGAAAACGCAGGTTCCATGCTTGTACCAGTAGCTTTTGATGGATCGGGGTACATGTCTGTCACGATCCAAAAATCTCTCCGAAGGAGTCGTGATGACACCTAGTCTCTAAACTAGGTAAGCCTAACATTAATTGAATTAACATCAATATTTATCAACTTCAAATAAAATTTTCTCTAAACAATTTATAATTTCCAAAATCGGTAGTACAAGTCACAAGCCTTTCTAAGAGTAGTTATACAATATAATTACATCACTGTTCCGAAACAAAGGGAACAAATGGAAATAAGTACAATTGAAGATGACTCTGAGGACTGCGAACGCTATAGCAGGTTTACCTTGAGTCTCCACCGCAACGAATAGCTACCATCGATCAAATGCCTGGATCTGTACACAAAAATGTACAGAAGTGTAGTATCAGCACAACCGACCCCATGCGCTGGTAAGAGTCTAGCCTACCCCGGTGAAGTAGTGACGAGGCTAGGACCAGACACTCGCATAAAC